>LPNX010275204.1:979530-1001216 GCA_001517045.1 Pseudotsuga menziesii | reverse complement strand
TTATGCATGTCTTTGATGGACTCCCATGAAGCCCAACACTGATCTGATGTGTGCCCAGTCTTTCCGCAACGCTTGCAATGCAAGTCTGATCTTTTGCTTCTGCCCCCTCTGCCTCTGAAATTTCTTCTTCTTCTGCCTCTCTCTTTGCCGCAATCTCCCTTGGAAGGATCTTTGGATTGGTCTTTGCCAGCTAGGGCAGCACCAATACTAGATGCCAAAGAGTGCATCTTTACAACCGTAAGTGTAATTTATAATAATAAACTTGTTATGACAAAGAGAAATAGAAAAAAACCAATAACCTTGCAGGTCTACAGTCTCTGCCATGGTGATTTACAATCAGCAGAAATACAATTTATATGGTGCTGTTCAAAAATAATAAGCTCTACAACTGTTTACAACAATATTTTCATGTCACCTGACAGTGCTAGTTTTCAAAGGAACATATCAGAATGATTCCAACATTCAGCAGCCAATATACTCAACGCACATACAAACTTACAGCTCGCGGTAGATAGCAAATACAAATAGCAGCACTCTCGAGCACTAAATTAGGGCAAAAATAGGTTTTGTGTCAACTGTCACAAACAATTACAGCTCCAAGAGTTTACCTTCACGCAGTTTCACAGCTTCACAGGCTTCACTCAGGCACAGCTTCTTCACCTCTTCACGCAGGCTCTTCACCTCTTCACGCAGAAGAAAATATCACAATAAACTTCCCGCATAAAAATAGGGTAAAATTAGGGTTTTATGCATTCTCCACGCAGCACGCAGTCAGCATTCACGCAGGCACTCTCCCCCTAGGAGCAGTCTTCAGCATAAAAGATTATGCAGTCTTCAAGTCGCAGCCTTCATCTTCAGCACTCAATCTTTAAAGCATCAGCCTTCAACATAGCAACGGCACCATCTCCAACACCTCCAACGCGCAGCAAACTCTTCATGCACAATACTCAGTCAGCTTCAGGCAGCGTGTACAATTCTCCAGGAAGCTTCAGCTTCAGGCATATATGGTGGAGGACACGGCGCTGCAGTGAATCTTCAACACAAATCAAAACGCAGCCAGCACATCATTTACTCCACGCAGTCTTCAAGTCGCAGGAAGGAGATCGACACCCAGTCTCCACGTAGTCTTCAGCAGCTCTCATGCAGGCTCTTTACAAGGCTCGAAATCACCAGCTTTATACTGGTCACGTAGCATCAACGCAGCATCAAAAGATGGTTAACGCAGTCACGCACGAGTGCCTCCACTCAGCATTAAAGGAGTGAGCCTTCAGACTATCCCACGCAGCTCAATGCAGCTCTTCAATACAAGCTTCAAATATACAACAGCTCCTTTTTATACAACAGCTTCAAATATACAACAGCTCCACGCTGTATTCACCTCCACGCACTTGAATTAGTGCAGATCGCAGCACTTGAATTAATGCAGATCGCAGCATAGATCACATCACTCCACGCATATACTCAACGCAAATCGCAGCATAGATCACATCACTCCACGCATATACTCAACGCAGATCGCAGATGTGAGGAGGGAGTGGCAGATTATCACACTGTCGTTTCAAATTCTTCTACAATACCACAGTGTATTGCAACTCCACGCAGGCTCCAACGCAGTCACACCAAGTCGCAGTCTTCAAGCAAGGCTGCAGTAGCAGATACAAGGCAAACCAGCAACACAATCACAGTCTCAACACCACGCAACAGTACATGGAGAAGATATACTTAACGCAGATCGCAGTCTCAAGAGATATCAGTCACGAGAGAAATTAGGGTTTTGGTTTCAGAAGGAGGCGAACATTCAGAACTGCGATTTTCAGATGGAGCGTTAGGTGTACAAGAGGCGTTCTGATGGGATATTCATCAACAATTTAGGTAAGACAGGGAAAAGCTGCGGGGGTGATTGTTGCAATTGAAAAAACCACAGGATATTATTGTCCAGTCAGCAAGGCCATATGGGCAGCGTGCTATCTTGAAGTTTGCTCAATATACAGGAGCACAGGCAAGCATAGTCGCACCGATATTCACACACATCGCAGGATATTCACACAGATAAAAAATATACAGCAACAACGAAAACTGAATGGATATCGTGGTTAAAACTTAGGTTTAGGTATTGCATGCACGCAGAGAATGGAGTAACGCATACATTGTATGCGACTCCACTGGCAGACTGATGGAGCAGTCTGGCAATGGACTGGCAAGCAGAATGCCAGTAATGGGCAGAAATGCAGCAGGAGTTATGGCAGACAACCCTACTCTGATACCACTTGTTGGTAATAACTCCCGATTCATTGACTATTCCAATGCAAAAGCCTATACTTATACAAATCTCATGGCGGTTGGGTTTCACCTTCCGCTCAGCCGGTTTGGCTTCCTATCTATTCATATTCCTATTTTTATTTATTTACAATAATCCTGACGGATTATTCTAACAATTTCTACAAAGACTATGCCAAAGATCGAAAGATTTTGAATGAAAGATTGAAGAAGGAGCCAGTTCCCTGGACCCATGAGCACACCAGAGCTGTACACAAAATCAAAGCAAGAGTAAAAACTCTGCCTATTCTCTATATTGCAGATGATGATCTACCAAAGATTGTTGAAACTGATGCCGGTAATGAAGGGTGGGGAGCAGTTCTTAAGCATGTAAGGATCAAAGAAAATAAAAGGAAGTTAGAAGAAATTTTACAATTTGCTTCAGGGGTTTGGTAGGATGCAGAGAAAAACTATGCTGCTTTAGACAAAGAAATAAAGGCTACACTAAATGCTGTGCAAAAATTTGAAATTTTTCTGATTAATAAAAATTTTGTTTCAAGAACAGATGCTGCTGCCATGAACAAAGTCTTGAACAAAGAAGTTGAAAAGGCCAGTGATGCCAAGTTCGCAAGATGGCAAGCTTTGTTTTCAAACTTTGAATTTGATATTGAACATATTAAAGGTTCTGAAAATTGTTTGCCTGATTTTTTGAGTAGAGAAAATATCTTACAGACTACAGAAAAACAAATATCAAATGAACCTGCCCCCTGTTTAATCATAGCAAGTGAGTGGAAAAACAATCAAGAAGAAACCAGAGAAATTCCAGAGAGCATGAGTTGGACTGAATACAAACAAAAATGGAGACCAACCTGGCTTCTACGAAGCACTCAAGCGATTGATAGGAACCTACAACCATGTTCTCTACTCCCAAGGCTTGTACTAGAGATTTGACGAAGGCCCACTTCCACAAGTGCTATTCCAAGTTTGATGTATGACAGAGCACTTAAAAAAGCTATAGATGCATCACAAGCGCTGATATATACTTTTCATGATGTTGAATCTATTTTGCAAAAAATTTCTGTCACTCCCGCGATAGAAAGTCAATACTATTGCCTAAATCGTCCATGAAATCTTGGATGGTGGCCAATAGGACAAGCAAACCAAATCTTTCTCGGCACTCCTTACAATTATTCAGAATACAAACAGATGTTGTGGAACTTTTTATGCAAAGAGAACTCTGATAGGGCATATGTCTCCCTTCTCAAGTTCGGATCTATAAGAACAACTCTATAGTTTGATATCCTTGATTAGTTCTTCAATTGGTGGAAAACAGTTGGCATCAACCGAAGCGCAGTGGACCCATATATCATTGAAAGTGAATATGATGGCCATGGTGTGGGACTCAATAAAATAAGAGATTTGCAGGAATCCGAAGTCATGGATGAAAAACAACTATTTGGTTGTTTTTTGAGTAGCCATCATCAATGGCTAGTATGTATGAAGATTAAAGTGTAGAATCTACAAGGACAACCTATTATTATCTGCTAGATATACACCAAAATGTGGGACACATTGTATTAGGATAACCAGTATGGTTCAATGTACTTTGATTAATGTCTTTCAGGCCGACTATGGGGTCTGACAGTTTTCCGTGGGATTCTGTAAAAATCTCCACTGTGTAACCTTTAGTCTTTTCAAATAAGTTTCCGTGGGATTTGATTCTATAAAATCTCCACTTTGTTCATAAGCTTTCCGGACGAGTCTCTATAACTCGAAGGACCTCTTCGACTTTGGGTGTGGTTTGACCCACATTACAGAGAATCTACAGAAAAGCCAGTAGTAGCTTTATTCCTGTTAAGGACATACGTGTCCCAACATTTCTGAAAATAGGATTCCGCTTGTCTCCTGAATTTCCTATAAATAAGGGATGAAGCAAGTTATTTGGCATCGCAGTTTTAGAGGTTAGAGCTCTGCAAGTAAGTTAGAGTCTGAGTGTGGGAAATGAGCAAAATGTAGCTTCAGCGCCTTTGAGTTTTTTGAGTTCCCAAATCTGAGTGTGGGAAATGAGCAGAAGGTAGCTTCGGCGCCTTTGGATTCCCAAATATGTGTCTATATGCTAGACCTTTGCAGATCTATTCTATGTAATCACTGTGTAAATCAGGCGTTCTTAATAAAAATAAAGTTTTTTCTTTCTCTCGGCTCTTTGTTATCTGAGATTCATCCGAAGTTCATCTGAAGTTCTCTTAGGATCTGAATAGCACGGAAGGTCTGAAATTCCGAAAGGCAGGAGGCCGCTAATGAAAGTAGTGTTGATCCGTTTAAAGGTTCATGTGAGAGTTCGTGTAAGAGTTTGTGTAAGAAGCAGAAGAAGCCGAGAAGTTGCCAAGCTTAGTGTAAGCAGCGCATTCAAAGATCCAACCACTCGTACTCTCACTGATTCATAATCTTGCAGCAACCCAATCAGTCATAGTGCCACGAACTCATAATCTTGAAGCAACAATAAATGCGCTGCTCAGCAGTAATATCAAGCGCCCAATGCTCTTGGGATTTCCAATGGATGTTATTAGAATTTATCAAGTGTATTATTATATTTAGAGTCTCGGTCTCATTATACAATCAGAGTTCAGACAAAGCGTGTAATTCATGCCCAGCGTCTATTTCTCGTTGTTCGTTTCCTCGGACGATTGTTGTGGATGGTGTATGGGGCTGTCATCTGCTATCATCAAAGACATTTTAATCATGGTAATATAGTTATAATACGAAAATGTGTGTGGCCCACTACTATCAACAAATCCAGTTACAACATTATATCAAGCTTCGATGAATTTCATATTTTGTTGTTATGTTCTTTCATATCGCATAGGCACCAAAGTTTGTTGGGGTGCCATTGGGGTTGGGTCAGATACTTTTATACTATATTTATAGCCACAATAGGAGCCCACACATTGAAACTGCAAAGGTGAATGAAGCCAAGGACCTGGAATCCATCAAAGAGAATGTAAAAGACCCTACAAAATATATTGAATGTAATATCTAAGTTTTGTAATTACGACCTTTTGTATGGACTGTGTTATTAGTGATTGGCTGGCCATTTATGATATAAGTGGCGTAATTATAATATATGATGATGGCTCTAACTGTACAAAACGAGTTACCATCATTACACTCACGAGAAGAGAATCACAAATAGAGACTTGTGGAAAAATAATTATTATTTGGTGGATTATATAAACTTTCCCATAGCCTCATTTTTTACTGTTTAAAAGCATGTGATTTGAAATTTAAGTCAAGATGGTCACATTTTCTTTTTTTCTTAAAAAAATCAATCATTAAATCAATATCAATCATTAAATCAATAATCATGTTGCATGAGGATATTGACTAAACATGAAAGAATAATCATCTAAGACTAAGATTATTACGTTCTAATTGTCAAAAGTAATATCAATATTGCATGAGAATATTGACTAAATATGAAAGAAGCTTTGAATTTGGGTTGGATTAAAAGTGAAAGAATATTTAAATTTAGGTTGGATAAAAGAAATTTAATTGAATTTATTTTTTTCAATCAATAATTAAATATATTTAAGAAGTTGAAGGAGAAATGTGCTTACATAGTTATAAAAACATGGACTAAATCAATCATTACGAGTATCTAAGATTACTACAATCTTATTTTCAAAAGTAATATCAATACTGCATGGTGAAAGTTGTTGTCAAAAGTAATATCAATACTGCATACCTTGGGTGAATGTTAGCTGGTTAAGGTGCGTATAACATCTATGAAAGTTAGATGGTTAAGGTGAGTGTTGAGAATATTAAGCATAAAAAAATGGACTGATTTGGGTTAATTTAAATCTTTGTTAAGTTATTTTTTATTAAAATATATAGATATTTTTTTATTATTATTTATAAATATATAAATTAATATTATTGCATAGACTATATATATTTTATTTAAAATTGATTATAAATATTTTATTATCATGAATTTCTATTAATATTTTTAATTTAATTTTATTGTATTTTTTAAATAACTAAAGAATACAAAAGTTATGGTAGATTGTGTGAACTTTAAAGCATAAGATATGATTATATACATCAATTGTATTTTATTGTTCTTAAAATAAATTTTTTTTTTTAAATGTCTAGTAAATAGTGTTTTAACTTAAGGTGTGAGATGTAGAAATGATATTCATCACTAGACAATAGTCAATTGTTTTAAAATTAAGGTGCTTTTTTGTGGGTAAGTAAGATGAGGAACTTTCTATTAATCAAAGAAACAACTACATACTATTACAAGCATAACCTTACTATTAATTCGACCAATAGAAAACAAACTATCCGACACTATAGAAAATAATCTAACTAACCATCACCAAACACATCATTCAAGCAGGAGATCTGGTCATTGAGTAGAACAATGTTGATCCTTTCCCTTCTTCTTAACATCAATCCACCTCATTGAGTTATCCTGAGCAGATGAATTTGTGACTAAGGCCAATTGATGCGGTAAGCTTCCAGAAGCATTTTTCCTATGTACAAGTGTTGATTCATTGTTAGTATCTGAATTATCAGTCTCATGAGGGAATTTTTAGCCACTCAAGAATGGATTTGTATATATAACCATATCCTTCACTTCTCATGAATAAGTATTTTTTTAGGCGCCTTGGTGGTGGATATGAGTATGGGAGTTGATGAGACCCTGAAGAAGGTTGTGGTTGTGGGAAATCTATGGTGGATGGATTATAACGAAGATTTCTACCCAGATGAGATGTTGAGTTCTTCTTATGATTCTTGACATGCGTCAATCCTTTAGGACACTTTTCATAGAAGGAATCAGGGCTATAGAACAAACCCACTGTAGGTTCTCGAGTTGTTGATCAGATATGCATCTAACTTGGTTTTTTTCTCATAATCAATGAGATGCAAGTCTAGATTTAGAATATCCCCATTCGATAAAGATCTTATTGGGCGACCCTTTTCTAAGATCAAACACAACATAGATTCAAGAAAAATTGGTTAACCATTTTGAGATTCTGTCTTATTACTCTAGATAAAGCTTCCCAAGGATTGCTAATGGTTTCCAAAGAATTCAAAGACCAAAGGTGTAAGGGAAGAGTTGGAAGTCTCACCTAGAATAATGTAAGGGTGCATCCATGGAGCTGGGTTACACTTTTTAACAAGGCGCTTTCGAAAAAAACACAAAAATGTACCTCGATCGAGGTCATAACACCTTGATTGAGGGTTTAACAAAACCTCAATCTAGGTTTTAAGAATACCTCGATCTAGGTTTTAATACATCGATCTAGGTTTTAAAAAAACCTCGATGTAGGTTTTAAGACCTCGATCTAGGTTTTTAAAAAACCTCGATCGAGGTTTCAAGGCCGTGATCGAGTTCCTTGTGCAAAAAAAATTATGAAAGGAGGTTTAAACGGTAGCTCGATCAAGGGCTTAATAAAAACTCGATCGAGCTTATTTAAAAATGTCGATCGAGGGATGTTAATACCTCGATCGAGGGTGTGAAAAATAGAGAATTAGCCTTCTTACAAGAAAATCAATGTTTTCTTGTGTCTTCTAGGGGTGTAAAACTTGCCATTCATTGAACATAACTGAGTGGAGTTCATACCGATAGATTCATCACCGAATCCTCTATCCATTGACGTATCATGCATGGGTTTTGGAATTCATATGGTTTTTTTTAATTAGTTCTAAAACTTACACTTAGAAAAACTCACAACAACTTTGAAGCAACTCAAAGAAAAATACGTTGGGTAAAAAGTACACCAAAATTTTCTTAAAAATGAACAGCCCACACATCGATGCGTCCTCTTCAAAAGGGTATCTTTGTTTTCTTAATTTTTGAAAATAGTGAAAAAAAGATGGGATGGACACAAATGTGTATAAAATGATGCTGAAATCAGATGTGGTCACTTTCGAAAAATAATAAATAATTGTATATTGTGAAATAAATTAACAAAAAAATATGGAGACCACAACACATTTTGTGTAGATCATGCTCATATATATATATTTTTAAAATTATTAATGTAAGATTGAATTATTGTGGTTGGACATGAGCCAGTTATTAACTTCTTCAAATTTTTAAGGTCACACAGTTCATTAAATGTGAAATTTCACACATTAAATGACATCGGAATATTTTTTTTAAAATATCATTGGGAAGCCAACATAATATTATACAATTTGTTTTTTTACCGCAAGCCAAAATTCACATGGCATATATACGTTTCGAGGGATTCTATCTAGAACATGAGTAAAAAATCAGGTTTTTGTCACCAAATTTGGCCAAAAAGTGTTACCTACCTTCATGGAATCACCCGTAACCATTTTTGAGACTCACAAAAAAAAATTGCGGAACAACTGTTACATAGACATCCTCGAGCTTCCCTAGAACCATGAACCTTTCTCCATGACTTGATTACAATCCTTCCCTGATGAGAAGATGGCAATGAAGTACCCCTTAAAGCCCCAAAACAATTCATGCTCCACAACCAATGATTTCTTAATCCACTCCGTTAATCTCAAAGTAAAGGGAAAAAGTATGATGAATCTACAAATGAATGATGTTCGGTTGATTAAGTTATATTTATTGATAATGGCGTGGGAGTGTTCCAGCTTTGTTGTAGCTGTCTCTTTGGAGTGTTCCACTATGTAGCTTGAACCTGACAATGCCTTTGGCCGTATAGCTCTAGGATATATTGTCTCATGGAATCTCTAAATGAACATTATTGAGAAGAAGATGACACTAAGGAACCATCGTATTCACCTATCAAGCCTAAGATGAGATTTATGGAATCATATTTCGATATATCATAATGTTTTAGTTGATCCCCCCTTTTCAAGAAACCATCCTTGAAATCGAAGGGACATGTAGCTTCACTTGATCCTGGTCAAGCTTTGTATTTTTCCTAGCAAGAGACTTAATCGATCTGACAAGCTCATGTGAAAGCATTTGGAAGAGCCTAAAAAAAGCCACGTAAAAAAATACATGTTTTTCTCCACAAGTGTCGCTTGGTTCTGGTGACCCGCAGAAGTCAAATCGAAGGGTGATGAGTTCCATGGAACAAATGCCATAGGGAAAATGATGGCTGAGACACCCCACTAGATAAGAGAAGCGACCTCTTATCTTTAATATCCACCCGGTCATGGTTGGAAACAAGAGGGGACTAACAGTCACTGGAATGCTTCTAGAGCTTAGCTGCAAGGGACTTGATGAGCTCCATTTATAAATAGGAGTGGACCCTCCTCAACAAGTTCTACTAGGCCATGAATGTATGCAGGGTAGATGTCCTCATAACCATATTGTAGCAGAAACACAACTATGGGAGGCACATTTACTAGAGGTGGATAACTGGTGGTGGATTTCACAAAGTGTAGACATAAAAAATATTTTATTTTTTCCAAATTTGTATTGATTCAAAGGGTGGGTATAAGAAGAGGTTGGACCTTTTAGATGCAATCCTACTTTTAGGAAACATGCTCATAGTACATAAAAAAACAATGCGCTCAGACCATTATGTAATGATTGGTTTGGTTAAGCTCAAGCCTGACATGTCATATGACACATAGGTTAGGCTAAGAAAAACGTGCATGCATTTAATAGTTACAAACCGTGCACATGTTATGGAGAATAAAAACATGCATGTGTTTTGGAGAAGAAAAACATGCACGCTTTATGGAGAAGCAAAACGCCCATGCATTATGGACAAGCAAAACACACACATGTTATGAAAACGGTATGGAGAACCACAAAAAATGGGTTTGGTGCATGGCTAGGGAAATAAATAAAAGCAATAGTTTGCATCATCAAGACTTAGCACCTATAGTAATATTTTAGCATCATCAAGAAAAACACCTAAAACAACCATGCCTAACCTCCCAAGAGAATAATGTTTCTTTGTGTTGTAATATGGACACCATTAGGAGGCTTTAAGAACTAATTATGGGTCAGGTCCCTCAACCATGCTTGGGGGAGGAAACTCAATACTTGTTGATTAAGTTGTAATTTATTCCAACATGGGATTGACAGTGGCCCCTTAAGTGACACATCATCCAAAATGTGAAAAAATCAGCTCTATATTTTGGGACTGAACTGAGGAATTTTAGGTATACATACTCAGGCATACATAGACTTAAAAAGGACAGAAGCAGTATGGAGTTTTAGTTTTGAATTTATATTTTTTGGGTATATTGAATGAGCAATATATGATAAAAGAAGATTGTGTTAGGGTTTAAGGACTGATCTAAGGCATCCACAGCCTGAGAAAATTTTGGTGAAGTCTGAATTTCAAACCAGACTATTTACTAAGCATTTTGGTGGATATATTAAAGGTCTAATATTCGTTTTGCCTGCAAAAGTACAACAAAAGTATACATAGTATTACAGAGATACGATGATACACATATAATCTTTGTATACACAGTAATGATATGTGAATATATGATGATGTAATGTTTACATAGTAAAGATTACACAATGATCTGATGTTTACTTAGTGATGTGTTCAGCTTATTCATGGTTACAATAGTTATAAAAGTCATAGTTCAGAAGTTTTTTGAAGAATACATATCTCAGGTTTAAGATATGACATTGAGTAAGAAATGCAGAGTCATAAAAGAGGACATATTTGATTTGATATTGAGGTAACAATGGTAGTCATAATAGTGACACTTTGTGTGGTGACAGTGAGGGAGGAATTCTTGATGTATGCACAATAATGACAGTGATGTAACCATAATGACATTGATATAACCTTCTGACAGTGATATAACCATAATGCCATTGATATACCATTGTGATAGTGATATTGACCTAATAAATTAGATAGATTGTCTTCAGAACTTATTGGTAAATTCGACACTTCAAGAATGAAAAGCTGGTTGCATGAAAGAGTTTCCCATATCACTATCCTTAGATTAGAAAGGATTGAAGAGTGATATGTTGAAGGCTAAGATGTTTTGTTAGTGATAGTAGTAGCAATAGTAATTTGACAAGTGACTTGATTGTGATTACTTGGATAATAGACCTGATATGACAATGATTGACAACATATAGTAACTTGGAAAAAAGTGACATGAATGAGTGAAAAGATGATGATAGTGATGCAAGATGACTCTTGCACTTGAGGATTGTACTTCTCACCCTTTCTTAGTTGGACCTAAGAAAACCAGGTTGTGCCATGTTGTAAGAGTCGTTTCTCTTCTTATCAATTGGATTTGATTGTAATCATGAATATTGAAGGCTTCCATGTACAATACATAAAACAAGTTTACCAAAAAATATTGTGTATTCTTGTATTGTGTTCTTGCTTATGATTTATTAATGATTAATTGATATATTCCTATGTAGTAATGGTATTCCTGATAGCATAATACATTGATGAACTCTACTAATTTGATAGAAGGTGAAGATGTTTTAAATAGTCATCACAATGATTCACCCCGCCTCTCAGTGTGACCATATTGTCTAACAATTGGTATCAGAGTCGGCCTTCAACACAAGCCTTAGTAGCTTGAAGGAGATCTGTGGACACATAATGGACGCAAAAGCATAATCCTCCAACAATGATGTTTCTCTATTTGACGTGACGGATTATTTTTTATGGAGGAGCAAGATGAAAGATTACTTGAAGAAATTTGGTTTTTGGGAGATTGTGATCAATCCACCCGTTCATTCTAGTAAGAAGTCCAAGTCAGCTGCACTGAAATAAGCTAAGAAGGGAAACATCTCCTCCCTGAATTTCCTCATGGATGGACTTCCCATCTTTGTTAAAGAAAGTGTAGGGGAATACTGTTAAGCTAAAGACTTATGGCTCAAGTTGGAAAGTGAATACCAAAAGGGAAGACAAGACACTAAAAATATGAATAAGAAAATAGAAGTCAAGCACCTTGAAGATGTCAAGCATGAAGAAAAGAAAGAATTGGACTCCAATGAAGGTATGGATTCTTTTGATTGTAATAGTAGTAAATTTGATGAAATTGAAAATTTTCTTGCAGAAGATGATGAAGATCTGTCAAAGATTACAAGGGAAGCAACTCACACCCTTTTGAATGCTGATCTCAAAGACAATTGGTTCATAAACAAAGTAAATCTAAATTAGAGTGACTTCATGAGGTTTAAAGTAGAACCTTTGACTCCTTGAATAAATATCAAGAAAATAACATGATATTGAAAGTATTGTTTGTGAAAATTAAGCATAAGTATGAAGTATTGCAGGATCAACTAGAAGACAAGAAAGATGAAGTTGAAAGACTAAAGACTCAATTGATCGTCCAAGTAAAAGAAAAAGAAGATCTTGGTGAAGATTCAAAAAATATTTAAGAAACAAGGAAGGCTAATATTTATCTAAAGACTCACTCGGAATAATATAAGAGGATGGGGGCAGTCTTGAGACACCAGTTGAATGAAAAGGATAAGACTTTCCAAAAGATGGAGGTGGAGGTAGTTGGTCTCAGAAAGAATGATAAGAAGTATGATGCATATGTCAAGTTCAATAAAAATTCAATAATATTGGATGAGATCTTGGATTGTTAAAGATATCCATTTGACAAATCTAGTCTTGGCTACAACAAGGAAAGAGGAAAATCTATGGTTGGCACATGGTATCCTAAGACCCTTGAAGAAAGCCCTTCTATGTCCAAGAATGAAAGCAAAGCTCCTTGTCAAGAAGTTGCAAAACATAGAGAAGACTTTAGAAGATAAGAAAGACATCAATAAGTTGGTCCCACTCCTCAATACAAATTCAAAAGAGAGACAACTCGAACATTGAATCAAGCATCTAGGCATGAAAATAGTTTCAGTGGTTATTGCTATTCCTGTAAATATTTTGGTCACAAAGCTATGGATTGTATATTCAATTATAAGACAAGTGTTAGAAGTTCCAAAAACATAGTCAGGTGTTGGACATGTAACCATGTTGGTCACATTGCTACTTATTGTCATATTATGAGATGTTATAGTTGTAGTGGATTTGGGCACAAATCTCAAGATTGCATGTATTCAAGAAGACAATCTATGAGGAATGCCTTATACACATCTACAAGAAAAGATTATGAACCATGGAAGAGGAATAATAAAGGGTGAGATACAATTAAGAAGATAAATACTCAGAATCAAGGACACTCCCAAGTATGGATGAAAAATAATGAAACATTGAACGTGGATGAAGTGGATCGATGTAAAGAAGATGGCTTCCATACAATGGCCATCCATGTCTGAGCTCTCTCAAATACCTTGGGGCACCTTGAGTTCATGGAGTTTGGAGGAGGAAATCAAAGGTGGGAGAGAGGAAATAATGTCTCTTTCATTAAAGAAGGTCATGTCCCTGGATCATGATATAGATATGCATGTTGATATGGGGAGAAATGATCAGTTAAGAGTGACTTCAGATATAGATATGCGGTCACCCTTTTCTATTGATGCCAAAGATAGAAAGATGAAGATCAAAGGGGGGCATGATCGTAGGGGGAGAATGAGTTTTTTTTATTAATGACAAAGGAGGATATTGTTGACTGATTTATCATTGATTCCAACATGGGACTTGTAGTGGCCCCTTAGGTGATCATTGATGCCACAATATCCCCTGTAGTGGACAAGATTGATGAACATGTATTGATTTTATCATGGACACTTGTACATACTCACTGTATCTTCTGTGCATTACTTTGCATAGTTTGATCACACTTTACCCACACACATTGACCAATTGGATGATAACATTGAGGGTTGATTGATTGCAAATACCTGCACCTGTGGTTGTAACACCCCGGTTTTGATCCCATGGCATTGCATTGCATATGATGTAAATAGAGTTAATAAATCATGGTGTGGATCTCAAGGAAAAGGCCCCACCATGGATTTAGTGTTTATGTTTCAGCAATTAAAATCTATGTCAATCATTTATGTGCAAGCTGGGCACAATATGGTTTTAGACATCATGTAAAAATGCAAATTAATAAAAATATCACAAGTAGTTATTTGCCGCAACATTAAAGAGATGGGGGAATGATTTCATAAGGAATGGGGAGGGGGAAACATTCAAACCCTTGAGCCAATGGGGAAAATCCAAATGTCAGAGCGAAAACCCATAAAGCTATCATCTACCTATTTTTTTTATTTGTGTGCCCAGTCATTTAGAAATTGGTTGGGGAAGTTAATGCATGGAGATGAGAAGGGTATGGGAGTCAAATTCGAATTTAGGAAGCCACCCATTTTTGGAAAATGTGTTTCTGACTTCTTGGAAAAGTAAATGCTTGGAAATGCATGCCTAAGCCATTATTCACCCATATCTTTCATCCCTGACCCATTCTCCCGGAGGTTGGGTTGAGTCAAGCTGACGAAGGGGAAAGACAGAAAAATTTCATAAATTTTCCTAACTGCTTGCATGTTGGATCAGTTGGCCGAGTTTTTCCACTTCATGTCAGCTGAAATGTCAGAGTTAGGCCGATGTTGTCGAAACAAAAGGATGAGTTGAACCGATACATTTCAACTGGGTCAGCTGAGTTTCACCGATAAGATTGCAGCGGCTGTGTCGACGTGGAAGGCCAAGATGAGTAGATGAGTAAGAGGAAGGAAGAAAATTTTCAAAATTTTTCTAAGTGTTGGAACCTTCCTTTCGGTAGAGAAATGTGAGTTATCGTTGATATGTCGGATGTGTTGGGTGAGTGTCACCGACACACATCGTAAGGATTTAGCAAGTTTCATCGACGAGAGAAAAAAACGCAGAAAATTTTTGGAAACTTTCGAAGTATGGACATGTCAGGTGGAAAGTTATGTTTCAGGTGATACATGTCAAGTGGAAAGTTAAGTTTTAGCTTAGACATGTCGGGCGGAAAGATAAGTTTCAGTAGATACATGTCAGGTGGAAATTTAAGTTTCAACCGATACATGTTGGGTGGAAAGATATGTTTCAGCCGATACATGTCAGGTGGAAAATTGAGTTTCAATGAATGAAATAAAGAAGAATTTTTTTTCAATGTTTTTCTTAGTGTCGAAAATTCCATGTCGGAAGAAAATTCAGAATTTTTCCGACATGTCCGCAAGTTCGGAAAGTTTTTCCGATCGGAAGAAAATTTGAAATTTTTCTTACACGTTGGAAGGTTTAACAAGTTTTGTCGATTGTAAGAAAATTCTAAATTTTTCCACACGTCAGAAGGTTCAGCAAGTTTTTCGGATCGAAAAGAAATGATGATTTTTGCCAACATGTCGAAAGGAGAAAGAGGAGTTCAGCCGATATGTCGAAAAAATTTAGTGAGTTCATCGATTGGAGGAAATGAAAACTTCAACGGAATAGAGAATTTCAGTAGGTTTTCAGTGGGATTTGAAGGTGCGAGAAACTTGAAAAATGGTAGAGAGTTTGTGTACCAGATTGTGTAAAATCGAAATATTTACAAAAATCCCCCTTGACGCCCGTCATCCCTGTGAGACAATTGTTGTTGTGAAAGAGAAGAACATGTTATTTCCAAATGCAGGTAAGAAAATTATAATTCTTGAGAATCTTGTGCAACTAACAATGGTGTTCCTGAACAAGATTTTGCAAAGTTGTAAGGAAGAAAATAAAAGAATGGTCAAGGATCTGGTAGAGAAAACCAGTTGACTAAAACCATGCTAGAGATTTTGGTGGATCTCCAAAGGCAAATAAACTATGGGTATCAGTTAACATAGATAGAAGGGAGTAGGAAAATTTCCCACAAGAAGGATGTGAAACTGGACCCAAGGAAGAGAGGCTTCAAACCTTCTCACCTCCAAAATAAGTAAAGGCATCCATCAAAAGCTGTGATTAAGCCATTCAGAGTGATGATGGAAAGGTCCAGGAACCCACTCAAGTGTTGGGGATGCAGTGGAGACCATGTGATTAAAGTATTGTCCACATCGGAGTGGAAATGAAAGTCAAGTCCCCAACACCCAAGAAGCTGAAATTGTGGGTCAGGAAGCAGGGACCATTCCTAAAAATTTTGTAGTGTTAGAAGACCACCAAGTAGGTCATAACTCAACTGTGGTGGAAGCTGAGGGTGAGATTTCTAAACAAACTGTTTCTCTTTAGATTGAACCTGAATCAACTCACAACTATATCACCCCTGGACTTGTTGAGATGTGCACTTTGAAGAAGTAAAAGAATAGAAGATCATGGTTAGTCCAACTAGCCACCAGAACCAAGAAAAAGGTCAGTGAGGTGGTAAGGAAATGTCCATTGGTTATGAATGGTTGATCACTTATGAATATCTAAATGTTCTACCACTTGGTTCTTATGACATTGTGATTGGGATGGATTGGTTGGAAGTGCATAGAGAAAATATTTATTGTTACAACAATACTTTTGAGTGCTTGGATAAAGAAGGAAAACTAAAGGTTGTGAAAGGAATTCCAAAAGTGATCTCTAGTTGGAATATTTCAGCAATGCATCTGAAGAAGTTCTATGGGAAAGGTTGCAAGTTGTATGCAGCTCATGTTTTGGAGGAAAAAGAGAATGATACTTCTAGGTTGGAGGGTTCTCATGTGTTGTAGGAATTCAGGGATGGTTTTCCTGATAAAGTTCCAGGGCTTCCTCAAAAGTGGGACATTAATTTTACCTTTGAGCTTATGTCAGGTAAAGCACCAGTGTCCAAGACACCCTACAGAGTGAGTATGCTAGACTTGCTAGAGGTGATGATGCAACTGTAAGAGTTGTGGGAAAAGAAGTATGTCAGGCCAGGTGTGTCCCCATGGGAAGCACTAGTTTGGTTTAAGAAAGAGAAATATCGTACACGCAAGATGTGTATTGATCACGGATAGCTGAGCAAAGTCACTGTGAAGAACAATTATCCTTTGCCTAGGATTGATGACCTATTTGATCAAAGGAGAGTAGAAAATCTATTGTCCAAGATTGACTTAAGGTCTGGTTACCATCAGGTAAGAACCAAGGATGAAGATATTCATAAGAAATCCTTTAGAGAAAGGACATTTGAGGAAGTTCACTGAAGGATATTCTACAGGTAAAGTGGAGTCTACATATAGGCTGAGGAAGTAGGATTCATGTGAACTTGTAGTTCCATGAGGAAATGGCCCTTGTGTGTAAGAGCATACATATGATGACTTCCTGAAGACTGCAGGTATAATAACCTGAGCATAGAAGTATGGTTGTGCCTAATGAAACCCAGGGAGGGAAGCTACCATGTGCCATGAGAAGGATCTCATGACTGAGAACAGATTTTGAAACTTTAGATTGCAAGTTTTTCTATTTATTATTGGATACTATGGTCTCATGTGACGGTTTTGAATCATGCTAACAATAGATGTGCGTGTCTTGCGTTGCTTGATGTCTGAAGTTTCTTGTTTCTAACTGTGATTGTTTGGATGATTTAAAATTGTGTCAAGATGACATGTTGTATGTGGATGTCCAGGATTTGGAACAACATGTGTAATTAGGGGATAAGTGCTCCCACTTGCAAAAGCCAAACAATATGAGGATAGTCTCATTGTTTCAAAAATCTAATTTTCTCCAGGAAGAAGAATTGTGAACTCAAATTTTTATTTGACTGTCAATGCTATTGATCGTTTGATATTTGGGAAATCATGTATGCATGAAATGGATTTTAAAATCTATGATTAAAATTTTTATGATGACATCTCATGTGAATTGCATACTTGTATGTAATGCATGTGAGATGATGAAAGTACACCCTTGGAGTACATAGGTTCTCAGAAGGATGTGTTTGGGATACATAACTCCTCGAAAGGATGTACTGGGTGTAAAAGGCTCCTCAGAAGGATGTACTTGGATACATATCTTCTTGGAGGGATGTGCTTGGAATAGATTTGAAAACCTATGATTGTAAATTTTTTTATGATGACATCTCATATGAACTGCATGCTTGTATGTAACACAGATGAGATCATGAAAATATGGATTGGACCATACACGTCTCCTCAGAAGGATGTACTTGGATACATAGCTTCTTAGAGGGATGTGTTTGGAATACGTTTGAAAACCTATGATTGAAATTTTCTGATCACATCTTATGTAAATTGCATGTTTGTATGTAACGCAGGTGAAACGATGAAAACTTGTACATGGGGTACATGGATCCTCTGGAAGGATGTACTTGGGTACATAGCTTCTCCCCCCCCTGCCAGCTAGGAACCAGTATGCATCAATAGGGACTCCCATGGTGTAATACATCCGGTAAGACTTCTTTCCACACACATTCACGCTGTAAGGGGACTATCATGAGAGTGGGGGATCTGTGAAGAGAATAACCCCTAGGTATTATGATGTCTGGAAAGGAAGCACCTAAGAGTTGGTAAGCACTTAGAGGATGTGCTAGGCCTTTAAGCCATAGCTTTCATTAAGCACCCAAGGAAGTGTTAGGCTCTAAAGCAGGGCTAATGATATCTCGGTTGAGAGATGCTATATAGATAAGTATTGGATTACTTAGAAAATCCTCGTTGATTTTTTGTAATTACACATGTGCATTATGATTCAACTAATATTTTGAAAATCTTGTTAAGAAATAAATCCTGTGAAAATGAATCTAACCTATGAATTAAATCCATTGTGGTGTTCATAAAGGAAGCACCTAAGATTGGTGAGCACCTAGAAGAGGTGTTGGGCTTAAGAACGAAGCTTTCAGACCTCGGTTGAGTTTTGGGTGTGTGCTGAGGGCGGATTTCTCTCAAAATTCCCATAGGCATTTTTTGATTTTGGAATCCACTATTTGGGTGTGAATGATGGTCATTTTTTCTCCTGAATGTCCCTGAATGTTTTGTGAAATCATTTTTTGTTCCCAAGGTTGTTTTCCCCTTGTCCCATTTTTGTTTTGGCTTCCCAGGAACATTTTTTTCATACCCAATAGTTGTGTATGGTTTTGTTTTGATTAATAGGTTGACTGTGTGTTTGATGTAAATTTTGGCTTGGATGGATAGTGTGTGAAACCCAACTATTTGTTGGATTTACTATGGATGTATGGTATTGCTATGTGTAAGCATGTTGTTCCCTAGTTCCTTGTAGGAATCATGCCCAGCTCGGGGGTGGCAGTGATGCTGAGAGATTGATGAGCACATTGGACTATGGCTTGGTGGAATGTTGCAACAACATAGCTAGTTGTGGGCCAACTGAATTACAAGATAAGTCTTCACTTGTAGTTCTCTTGTGTATTTACCTCTACAACTGTATTTTTTTTATTTATGAATTATGAACATGTTGAACACTTGAATGGATGATTTTATTTCATTGTATAGTTGCATTTTTTATGCGCCTATGTATGTTTTAATTCAATGCATTTTTATTATCATGTTCATGGGGATATATTTCCCATTCTGGCAACAGCAGCAGCCTAGTCACATCCTCTTTTTCGTCGGTATGAGGGGTGAGGACGTGACAGTGGTAGCCTAGGATTTGGAGCTCATTCATAGATGGTGTGTTCTTTGGAGAAATAGGTGCTACAAATGACCAATCCTGTTGTCATCTGTGGGTTGGTAGGGTCATGGATCCCATGGACATGATTACGTTAGTTGTGATAATGCTTTTTCTAACTTGGACCTTGAAAGGCTTGATGATTAAAATATATGAAGGAATCTTACACAATAATGTATGGTTGCTTGATGATGGTTACATGATGCTTGTAACTTCACACATGGTAACTTGGTATTTGGAATCCCACATGGAACTTGGATGTAGTGTTTGAATCCCATTTGATGGTATTGACGTTGTTTAACCCTTATGATTCCCTTGTGGTTTGGGACTTTGCACCCATATAGATGTTGGACACTTGCACTTGATGATATGGTCCTTAAACCCACAAGTCTTGAACTTATGGTGACATGGTGGACCTTAACCCTTTCACATGGTGGTTTAATGAACACATGATGATCCTTGGAATATTACACCATTGAAATTACTTACTCTGTTCATGGATGCATATGTAAATTCTTTGGTACCCTTACACTCTTGCAACCATTAAATTTTGGAAATTAACAAAATGTTCCTACAAAGAATGCCTAGTGATTAGGTCAAAATTTTAATGTGGGTAGTGGATGGTGATTAAATTCCTTCTTGAGAGCTTCACTGATGACCCTTGGAGCCCAACACTTGAAATGGAAAACAATATTGACAAATTATACTTTGAAGATAATGATCTCACATATGGTAACCTTGACATTGAGCACACATTGAGGAATTGATGATAACTTTATAATGTATGGGGATTTGACAAAATATTCAACCTGGTATGCATCTCTTATGACGCTCTTGGAACCCTAGAATGTTGATGGAACCCACATTGAATTCCACATACAAATTGAAGTAGACCTTATCTTGTCTTAATGAAATATGTGGGCACTTATGATGTTTGTTGAAACCCTAGTAGATTATTGGAAAACATTTGATTAATGAAGTAGCAAAGCCAATCAAAAGGATAAACAATAACATCCTTAAGATGACCCTAACATGTCTTTGAGAAGGATTTCAATGAAGCTAAAGTCGGCCCAATCCAATATGGAAAAAAATTAAAATCATAAGAAAATAAGTTGTACTAAAAACATAACAGGTCGGCTAATAAAATTTCATGGAAACTCACTATTAATATACAGTGATACCCCATTCAAAATGTGAAAAATGCATATCTGATTTTCAGGAATGAACCGAGGATATTCGAGTACACATGCTGAGGCAGTCGTAGTCTTAAAGAGGATAGAAGGAGTACAAAGTTTTAGTTTTGAATGCTTTATGTATGCATATTAATGATAGTGATATAACCTTTTGACAATAATATTGACATGATAGTTGATATAGATTGTCTTCAGAACTTATTGATAAATTCAATACTTCAAGAATGAAAGGCTAGTTTCATGAAAGATTTGCTCATGGTATTCATTACGCATAGATTAGAAAGGATTAAAGAGTGATGTGTTGAAGGATGAGATGTTCTTTCATTTTTCGCAACATCAACAGTAATTTGACAATTGACCTGAGTGTGATTACTTAGATGACATACTTGATATGACAATGATTGACAACAGATAGTAACTTGGAAATAAGTGACATGAATGAGTGAAATGATGATGATAGTGATGCAAGTCGAGTCTTGCACCTGAGGATTGGACTTCTCATCCTTTCTCAGTTGTACCTGAGAAAATTAGGCTGGGCCCTATTGTAAGAGTTTGTGCTCTTCTTATCAGTTGGCGTTGATTGTCATCACAAAGATTGAAGTCTTCCATGTACAATATATATATAAATTTTACCAAACAAATGTTGTGTCTTCTTGTGTTGTATTATTTCTTATTATTTATTGCTTATTAATTTATATATGCTTATGTAATGATGATATTCTTGGTATCATAATGCATCAATGAACTCTGCTAATTTGATAGAAGGTGAAAAGGTTTTAAATAGTCATCACACTAATTCACCCCCCCTCTCAATGTGACCATA
>LPNX010275204.1:947926-974379 GCA_001517045.1 Pseudotsuga menziesii | reverse complement strand
GGTGTTTTTGGTGTTTTTTTTGCAAAAATCATCATTTTTATGGGTAGAGTTCTCGTTCATAGTATATAGTTCTCGTTTCATAGTATAAGTGGTTAATTGTGTCCAACAATTAGTATCGGATCCGGCCTTAACCACAAGCCTTACTAGCTTGAAGGAGATCCGTGGACACAAAATGGATGCAAAATCAAAATCCTCTAACAATGATGTTCCTTTATTTTAGGTGATTGATTATTTTGTATGGAGGAGCAAGATGAAATATTACTTTAAGTAATTTGTCATTTGGGATATTGTGATCAATCCACCCATTCCTTCCAATAAGAAGGATAAGTTAGTTGCATAGAAAGAAGCTAAGAAGGGAAGCATAACAGCCTTGAAGTTCCACATGGATGGACTGTCTAACTTAGTTAAAGAACGTGTAGGGGAATACACTTAAGCTAACGACCTATGGTTCAAGTTGGAAAGTGAATACTAGGAGGGAAGACAAGACACTGAAAAGGCGAATCAAGAAACAAAATTCAAGCCCCGTGAAGATGTCAAGCATGAAGAAAAGGAAGAACTGGACTCCAGTGAAGGTATGGATTCTTTTGATTGTAATAGTCATATATTTGATGAACTTGAAAATTTTCTTGAAAAATATGATGAAGATCTGTCAAAGGATACAAAGGAAATTTAACTCACTCTCTTTTTAATATTGATCTCAAAGAAAATTTGTTCATGAACACATTCAATCTAAATTAGAGTGACTTGATGAGGTTTAAAAGGAGAACCTTTGATTCCTTGAAAAAATATCAACCTAATAAAATGATACTGAAAGTATTGCTTGTGAAACTTAAGCACAAGGATGAACTATTGTAGGATCATCTAGAAGACAAGAAATATGAAGTTGAAAAACTAAATAATGAATTGATCAGTCAAAAAGAAAAATAAGAAGATCCTAGTGAAGATTCAGAAGAACTTGAAGAAACAAAGAAGGATAATGTTGATCTAAAGACTCAGCTGGAAGAATCCAAGAGGACGGAGGAAGTATTGAGACACAAGTTGAATGAAAAGGAGAAGACTTTCCAAAAGATGGAGATGGAGGTAGTTGGTCTCATAAATAAGGATAAGAAATATGATGCATATTTCAAGTTCAATAAAAATACATTCATCTTGGATAAGATCTTGGATTGTCAAACATATCCATTTGAAAAATCCAGTGTTGGCTACAACAAGGAAAAATGAAAATATATGGTTGGTACATGGTATCCTAAGACCACTAAAGAAATACCTTCTACATACAAGAATGAAATAAAATATCCTCATTAAGAACTTGCAAAATATAAAGAAAACTTCAAAAGATCAGAAACACATCAAGAAGTGAGTCCCACTCCTCAATACAAATTTAGAAGAGAGACAACTCCAAGATGGAATCAAGAATCTAGGTATGAAAACAATTTCAATTATTATTTATATTCATGTAATGATTTTCCAGATCATTACATAATGATTTTCCATATCATTATTTCTATTTAGCACTTAGGATCTGATTTTCTGGATCAAATTCATAAATGCTACTAGCCAACAGTAAATTTGCATGATGAATTAGAGTGTTTGGCACTTTGTTTTATTTTCCTTTTATGTGTTTGATTTCAAGATCATATTCACTTAAAAATGACAACCATCCTTGATGTCTTGCATTCAAAGTTTTTTTATCAAATAAATATTTAAGACTTATGTTATCTGACATAAGCAGGAATTTCCTTCCAATTAGGTAATGTCGCCACATTTTTAAGGCATGAATTATGGCAGTAAGTTCTAAATCATGTGTTGCATAGTTTTTCTCATTTTCTTTTAATTTCCTAGATGGATATGTCACAACATAGATTTATTGTAATAAAACTCCGCCTAGCCCTTCCTTGCAAGCATCGACACATATGACGAAAACCTTAAATGGATCAACAATATTTACGATCAAGGTGGTAGTCACACTAGTAAATGTGGAAATTTTTCCCACGGAAATCATTGCTATTTCAACACTTGTACATTGTTATAGCCACGAACATGACCCCTTCTTTCCATGGGAAAAATTTTGTGGCTATATCAACACTTTTCACACTTCCTCACTCTTGTGACGAATGGAATGTGTCATTATTGCAACAGATGAATGGATTCTATTATGACAAAGTTGTGTTGATATTGCGATGGATATTTAGTGATGAACCACCTTATTTCTTCTCTATAGCAATGATAATACCAAAAAGTGACGACGGAAATAACAAAAAATTTGTGACGAAACTCCGTCGCTATAGCGATGAATTAAGCAATATTGCAAAAACAATAAACAAGTGTTGCGACAAAACTTGGTTGGTGTAGCAATGAAGTGGTTGGTGTAGCGATGAAGCATTCATCGCTAGAGCAACGGAGTTCAATATTTAAAAAAATAAAAAAATGGTGTTGTGATGAACATTTGTTAGTGTAGTGACAATGATTCTTCACTATAGCGATGCAAAGCCATAGCACGTTCTCACGAACTTGCTATAATAGCGATGGAAATAACCATCGCTAGTATAGCAAGTTCATTGGAACTTGTTATGGCTTGGCATCGCTATAGCGACAGAAATTCCTTTTAAAAAAATGTTCATTGACAAGTTAAATAGAAATTACCCTGGTAGTACAGAGGAATGACATAAAAATGTGTGTTACAATGTAATATGTATTATGTGAATGTCAACTGAAATAGATTCGCGTTATTTGAATTTGAGAACATGTTAAGCATTAGTACAATCTCACACAAGCCAAATCTTAACACAATTAAACCAAAACGTGATTGATTCTAGTAGAGAAGTCTCTAGATGTCCAAAATTGTAAAGATTAACCATGGAAAACTGACATTACTACTGCAGTTTCATGCATATTCAAAATATGCCTCTATGTAAAGATCATGCATGGCTCCTTATTATGTAGGAGGAAAATAGATACACAATATACTTTTTTCTTTCACAAATAAATACTTTTACTATCGCCTTAAATCATTTGGAATAAAAAAAACTATGTGCCTCTTGTGAGTAAATATATCATTCAAAAAACACGTGAGTGAAGGTTGGATCAGATCAACCACGTGAGGGAAGATACCTCGGTTGCATTCATTGATTGTTACTGCATATTGTTGGAAAGTCTCTATAGATCTCAATTCCTTTGAGCTTTAATGGACAATGATTCTTCTTAGATAGATTACACATGTTTCAATGCGATTGGATACCCAAAAGTAAAACAACTAAGAACCTTCAAAAAATAATGATCACCTGATTTCAAAGTCACTATGGAGGCTTTTCATGATACTTCATTGGAAAATTCAAGGACATTTCACTTCATTGCAAGCAACAGTCACTTACTGTCAAAGCACTACCAGATCACTATTGTGGAGAGTTTACATTGTATATTAGGCTCTTTATTTTGACATATGAATGATGGTTTGTGGAGATATCTTTACTTCACAAGTAGTCCTGTGGATTCCTCTATGGGCAGTTCATGTGGAAAATCATTGAATAGATCTATGATGTATGTAGTTATTCTATCTAAATCTTTGTGTTCCCTACATATTCTAATTTTGGTTGTTGCAGAATTGTTCATGTTGGATTAGAAATCTCATGGGGGTGGAGTTATCTCCTCTTCTGAGTGATGTCAAAAGAAAGAATATGAGATAGCTAACCCTAGTCCTTATTCTAGGTTATATTTTTCATGGTTAAGAAGCAAATTTATTCTTGTCTCACTTATATAGTGTGGTTCTAGATATTATGGCCACTCTTCCTATAAACAAACTACTTAGACAATCCAACAGGTATATGTTTCACTGCTTGGTGAAAATCTTCTGCAAGAAGGTTATGAAGGGAAAAAAATGGTATTTCTAATATAATCAATGTGGTCTCTTGACATCACCATACCTGCACAAGAATTAAACTCCAACAAAAATAATGAGAGAATGCTAACCAACCACAATAACAATAACCTTGTCACTCAAATTTCGGAGGACAAATTGAAGCCCTTTGTTGCATTATATTTATCTATGCCATCAATGGATGAAAAGATGGTAACTCTTTGTTATAGATAGGTTTCTTTCTCATCCATTAGAAGATCCCAGTTCTTTTTCCATAATGAAATGGTAATCCAAGGACATCTCCTGCATTCTTATAATCAAGCATTCATCCAAATTCATTGTAGAAACTGTCAACAGGTGTTTCAGAATCCCATCAAAACAAAAATAATTATCTAGTTCAAATCAAATAAAACATGAAAAACATTGTGGATGAGTTGAATGGGGATTCCATAGTGGTTTATACAAAAATTTCCTCTGATTTTGTCAATGGGGTTTGAGTTTAATGGGAAAGAAAACATCATCTATGCATGAATTTGAAAAAAATAAAATTCATGGCTACAATCGATTTGGTGCATTTCATGTGTCTTTTTCAAGTTATATGGGAAAACCTAAAAACACCCTTTAAGAAGCTTTAAAACTAAAACTGTCCTATCTTGAAACAACTCATCCTGAAGTTGATTCCATGAAAAGAGAATCTCTAGGCTCAAACAAGCACAATAATGATTTCAAACATAAATCAGACTTTTAATGCTAAATTTCCATATCTGGATTTTACTCAAAATGAAGGTGAATCCATGCCTGGAAAATTTGATGCACTAACAACAATGGAAACAAAAGTCAATGCATCCAACAAACTTGAGGAGATAGAAGTGGTGATAGGGTGATGGTTAGAACTTAGAACCAACTATATTTAAAATCACATGTATTTCCTGTGACTTGCCTTAAAAATATGGCCAATCTGGCCTGCACCCTCATTGGGCCATAAACTCTGTCCAATATAGTCTGTACCCTTTCATTTCCTTGTCACATGTTGCATCAAATGAACCATCCTTTGCAATGCAATCCATTCTTCTCCCAATTAAGATTAAAATCCTGAAAGGAGGATTTGCACCTGCACCAAGACTACTTTTTTGTTCCAGAATTAATAGAAGGATATTGTGTTCTCTATCCCTAATCCATTCATCAATATTAAAATCCCTTCCCAAAACCTGTATATTAGCTGGGATAAAAGAGGCGAGCACATCCCATAGAGTGCATATATCAGAACTAGTATTACGTGCTTAAACAGAACAACAACCAACTAGTTTGTCTCTCAACATCAGTGTTACCCGTACAAAGCTAATATTAAGGTCTAACCCATGATCCACTGTAAATATCTGAAGAGAGTGAGAGATAGCCAGAACTACACCTCCTTCCCCTTTCTCACAATTCGTAGCCCAAAATGGACCATTCTAGTGGTAATTCTTATGACATCTTACATTTTAATTCAAAGCCAACAGACTTAACCTCTTGAAGGAACACCATATCATGTTTGGCTTAAAAATACCTCACAAGCTACTTATGACTAGGGATTTTATTATTTCCTTTATATTGTTGGTATGTAAGTTTTGTTGTTATATTATTAATCGTTTTTACTTTGAATTCTAGGAGTATCCATGGATTTGTCTAAGGATTTTGAGGGTAATGCTGATAAGTCCCACAAAGCTGCTAATGAGTGCAAAGATATATATAAGGAAAGCTTCTTATCTTCCTTCTTAAGGAAAAAAATTATTATTTTAATTTGAGTTAGAGTCATGGAAAAGGTTCTTTTTTTTAGATTAATATTTGGGATATTTAAATATTTAACATTTTGCAAATGCTTTTAGAAAGATTTGAGGTGAAAAAAAAAATTGCTTGGAAATAAAATTACATCTTAGTCAATGTTATATACAATTATCCAGGGATCTGTAATTTTGACAAGTTCCTGCAAATGTTCATCAAATCATTTGGATAATTTCTTTCCACCTAAGATTTTTTTGTTCCTCTTCAGATTTTGATTTCTAGGTTCAGATTCTCGCATTATCAAATCATAAGATTTTGTGGCTGGACTTGGTATTGCTTAAATCACTCTTAGAAACTTAGGCAAAAAATATGGGGAGCAAGTTGATTTTCTTAGGGTGAAAATATAGGGAGCATCTTGAGTTTCTTAGGGCGGTGGAGTTTAGTAGCTAGGGCGGTGGAAAGGGGCAGCCTTTTACTGCCCCAAACGCCAACCTTTAGGTGACATCCCTTGGATACCCCAAATGCCAACCTTTAGGGGACATCCCTTGGCTGCCACATGGGCTAGCCCTTACCGTGGCCTTTGGGGGTTGCTTAGGGTAGCCACCTATGCTATTTAAACAGGCCCTCCCACCCCCCCATTTATTCATTTTTTTATTTTCATTGAGTTTTGAGAGATAAGGAAAGAAATATTTATGCCATAGCTTGTTGCTGTCTTGTACCTGAGTTTAACCTTATTTTACTGCTTTAGTGAAGATTGAAGAAGGTTGTCCTAAATTCTAAGTTTGTTGGTCATACAGCCAGGTATTTGTTTTCTTGGAAAAACTCATTGAAGAGAAAAGTTCATGGTGATTTTGTAATCTGGGCCTGATATAATATTTAAATAAGATTGTTTGCTGGAGTTCACCCTTATAAAAATTGTTCTCTTCGCAAAGTAGGAAGTACTTTGATCTATACTGAGCCTGCAGTTTCTTATTGCACCAAGAAAAGCAAGTGCTTTAAATATTGGGTGGGAATGGGGGGTCCATCTATACTTTGTGGGTTTCTGTGTCCAATAGTGCATTGAATCTAGGTGTTACATTGGGCACATTGAATGCGGACACTAGAACAGACTCATCCTACGTTACCAAAAACAACAAACGAGAAACTGAATGTGAAATGAGAACAAAACAAGATACGTGCCTGGAGGGTTTTTTGCGTCGAGGACAAATAAATGTGAAACAGATCCCTCCCAGCATATATTATGAATATAAAATTGAATAGTAATGTTTCTAATGTAGTGTCAAGATGGGAATGCAGGCGAGAACAAGAATAGGAACATAATGGAAAACATATTCCCTAGTCAATATTCTAGTAATATAGGACCCACCTAAAAGTGGGTTTAGTGTACACCACAAAGTCACAAAGCTTAAATACATGTATCTCAAGTTCAAAAAATTATGCATTTAATCATAGAAGGGGTGGGTTGGATTTATCTTTGCAACTTCAAAGTGCATAGAAGACCTTATTAGACCTGAGTTCAAATGGGTTTGTGCTAGTTTAAACATAAGCATAGGCACAAGTAGTTCTACTGTAACATTCCAAAGACCTAAAGAGACGTTTGTAGATTTGGGTTGAAAACACTGATATTAAGAAATTAGTTCTTATTTTCCCAAAACTCTATCTAATCTGATTCCAATACAAGAAATGGGAAATGGAACAAAGGGGTGACCGGAAATGGAATAGCAAAAAAGATAACATAACGAAAAACATAGCTGGTGAGTTCAAGCAGTAAGAAAAATGAGTCCACCCCTTTCGAGGGTATATTCTACATTATAAAAAAAATAGTAAATGTATTATTGTAGTGCTCAAGACTAGAATGGGGACAAGAGACAAGTCTCCATCTCAGGCTTCCTGAAACATAGATATCAATGCAGCCCAACATTGTACAAGGATTGAATTCAAAAACCCTTTACTCCTCCAATACATGGGTCTCAATCCATTGGAACATATTATAAGGATTGAATTACAATGTGTGTTAAAATGTAATATGTATTATGTGGATGAATACTGAAATATATTCGCGTTATTTGAATTTGAGAACATGTTAAGCATTAGTACAATCTCGCACAAGCCAACTCTTTATGCAATTAAACAAAAACATGATACATTCTAGTAGACAAGTCTCCAGATGTCCCAAATTGTAAATATTCAACCACAGAAAACTGACATTACTACTGCAGTTTCACCCATATTCGAAATATGTCTCTATGTAAAGATCATGCACACTAAAAATCTTATGCTCTTCCAACAAATATTTTCAAGCACTCCTTGTGTAAATATCACACATGGATCCGTATTATGTAGAAGGAAAATAGATACACAATATGTTGTTTTATTTCATAAATATTTAGGTAGTAAAAACTCTATTTAGAACGAGTTTCAAGAAAAAAAAAAGTGCAGAGCCACCAAAGGCAATAGATTAACAAAAGAAAGATATCCCAAAACAATGATATTACTATATATTCAACTATAATTTATAATTGATATTTATATATGGAAAACACATAAGTTTGACAACTATCTATGGTCAATTGAATAAAAATAACATCTTTTTACTCGAATTTATACCAGGCAATTGGCCTATATAAGATAAAGATGTAACAAGCATCTTCCTAACAAAGGTTTGAGACAACCAAGCTTCTTGTTGAAAAAAGGGGCTTTCCAACTAAAATGATTATCCAGATATTGTAGAATATCTCTTTCAAACTTGCTAGAGAACCTTTGTACCTCACATTCATCGCAGAATTGTAATTTATAATTCTCGACCCATAAAGATAAGTACTTACCTATATCAACAAACACTAGCCTCTTAAGCTATTTGAAAAGTAGAACTTGTTTGTCTCAAAGAGAGACAAACTCTTTGAGACAAAAAATTTCTCATGTCTAGTTATGGAATATTGTCCAACGAAAAGGATGATCTAGAGACTAGAAATTCCCTTTCATACTTGTCAGAGAAGATTTTCCCATCACCTTCATTGCAGAATTGCATTTCAAGCTACTCAACTCAGATATATAAATACTATCTATTTAGATAAACACTATCCATTTTACCACACACTAACGTCTTGAGCAATCTTAAAGGAATCAACCCTACAATTCCATCTCTCATCTTAACTGGTCGTATGGATTCCCATCTTAAATCATTGTAAGGCTAGTTGTCTGTTATAGATGATTTTACCACACATGGTGAATCACATTTGTATGGCCTTCCCTGTCCCTCTGCAGACTCCTTAGACACCATGGAACATTTTTGTTCCTTTGATGTTTCCAAGATCATCCCTTAAAACATGTAAAAATTTCCATATGGGACTTTTAAACCATTTCTCGCGTATATATGCGGTTTGACCCCTAAAACCACATACATCGGGATGTGTGCAAAAGGCCAAATTCTTTTGGATTTTTCCTTGATGTGGATCTAACTCACTTGTCTCCTGGCCTTCCATATGCCTTGAGATCGCTTGGATTCGACCTTTCATTACCCCATTGAAGAGCTATATAAGGAACCCTTTGGATACAATGAAGGCATGAGGAATTGAGAGCAAGAGAACTATAGTCCATTGTTTCCGAAACTTGTGCTTGATTCTGCATCCCTTTCTCCCTTGGAGCACTTTTGTGTTCTTCCCAATATTTCCCTTTGCTTCTGAGCTTGCTATTGAGAGATGGAGGATTGAAGTGGTGGAGGCCCAAGTGGGGGACTCAGTTTCTCCGATTCGCAGACTTGCCGACAGAGTCCGTATTCATTGTAATCTCTGATTTTATATTAATAGAAATATCTTTTCCTGTCCAATAATGTGTATTTGAATGAATATTTGATCCATGGATGATTTCAAATGCTTATATGTTATTGATTATATATGCTAGAGTAGATCTAACATGATTATATATAGCATGCTTGTCTTTTTTATTGAATGTTGAGGAAGCAATTTATCAATTCAAGCTGGAGTTGGAAATCTCAACTGGGATCTACATCAACCGTCCGGAATAAGGTACGAATCGAGATCCTTTAGTGTTAGATATTTGGTTTCTCTTGCATATAGGAAAGGATTGATTTCTGGAGTCAAGCTGTTTGTTTTGGTACCCCAAGCCATAGGAATTTCTCTCTGTAACAGAATTGGTGACTCTGTTGGGGAGTTCCTAGTAGTTGTCATTTGGGGTTTTTTTTGGTATTCAATGTTCTTGAATTGCTCTTATTTCTTTGTTTCTGGGTCGGGTCTGGGGGCATGTTTTCCTGGTAGTGTCTGATTGGTGTGAATTTTGTCTCAGTTTATCTATTTGCCTTTATTTTTATTTATTTTTCTTCCTGTATGTGAGTTTTTAACTCACAGTCGCGTATACACGCGGCTTTGACTGCTATATCCGTGTACATATGCAGTTCCACCATGAACAGTCACGTATGCACTAATTTTTTCCTTTTAGAGGAAAATAGATTGTTGTTGGGTGAAATTTGATGATTATTGAGTCTCCTTTGAGACTACTAGAGTCTGTATACACCTCTGTTTCTGACCAGAGACACTTTTTTTTAGGGTAAATTTCTTTTTTAAGAATGTTCTTGTCATTACATTTTTATTTTTTATTTTGGGATTAGTGCAATAGATTTCTTTTACCTTAGTACTTTGCATGAGTGCTGTTTGATTGTGCTTTAAGATTCTGGGAGTGGTAGAATCTTTATCTTGCTTTAGTATCTCATTTTTTCAAAAAATCCAAAAATATTTACTTCTTTGCATCATTATGCATTGCACTTTGCATTTTGCATGGTACTTGCACTAGGTTTTCTTAGAGAACTATTAGTTAGGATTTCATATAGGAATGACTGCATTTGTCATTTGAAGAAAATTTTGGATTTCACGTAGTAGCATGCCCTATTTTTCATTCAACACAATGCATTTGCATTGATTGTTAGGTGTTCATTTTACTTCAAGTTGTGTCATAACACCATTAGTTGCACGACAATCTACCTTTTTTAAGTAATAAAGCCAAATAAAATCAACGCTTAATTAAAATGGATTACACTATTTTATTTGATAGGGTGCACCAACAAGATTAGTTTTTAGGGTCACAGAATAGTTCATTGTGAGTAAATTCTCCATGACCACTAAACAACAACATGTATGTGTCTGTTCAAGTGAGAGTGTGAAATTCCTTGGTATAATTAGTGTTTCTCATGATCCTCCTCTTACAAGGGAGTTAAGCACGAGGCAGTGTGAGCGGTTATTGATTGGGATGACCCCTAGTCATAATTGAGTAGCACCGAAGATACTTCCATGATTGTATTCGTATCTGGGGGCTCTTTCAAGAGTTTCAGGATTTTCTACCCTACCCATACGGTCGATCCCTCCTGCGGCTGTCTGCTTGAGCATTGGATTATATTGAGGTGACCTTAGTTGCCTTACCTAGGTTATCGAGGGGGCACTTTACAGGGGTTATTCTGTGGGTGTCCCTGCCAGGTTGGGGTCGAACAGCACAGTCTCTATATGCATTGAAGCTAAGGGCCACAATAATTGGTTATGAACCTCTACTTGTTGTGTATGGGAATCTAAAGCCTCTCCTAGGAGAGGCATACCTACTTCATTCAGGAGCTCACATATCCTAACCTTGTTTTCTTGTGATTGGCTTTAGATTATATTAGTGTATGATCTGTGCACGTTAGCTTGCTTAGGGTTTGCATAATTAGAGAGTCTTTTTCATTTTTTGAGTCATTGTGGATTCAGGTGCGGCACCTCGCTGTTCTCATCGTTTAGCAGGACTTCTACCTTCTACATCTCCTCCATCTTTGGGAGAGAGAAGCAGACAGTCCAGGCAGACTACTTCTCACATTGATTCACACATGATGGGCGATCATGAAGATGAAATTCCTGAGCTACCTTCTTCAGTTCATGAGGTTGAAGAAGAAGATCCTACCCATACATATGACCCTTCACCTAATATACCTACACACTCTAGGTATGATCCTTCACGTGATATACCTACACACTTTGGGTATGATCCCTCATCCACAGGTTGTTAGTATTGGATGCCGAGTGACGAGACTCATCATGAACTTAAGAGTTCTAGTTATGGTAGTTATGATATGTCTGGTATTCCTACACATGATTCGGTACTGCATACCGAGTCGGAGTTCGAACCTAACACTATGCCTAGGGGCATTCCTATTCACTTTCATGTGGAGATATTTGGGAACTCAATTCACATTGCACCCTCCATCCCGATGGTGGAGGTCACATCACATGTTCATCCTAGACCCAGTGCTTGTAGTCCTATTTGGATACCAGAGCCAAGACGAGTGACTATAGGGAACACCACTTACATAGTCTCACATGTCCCTTCGTCCTCTATTCCTAGTTCTTTGAATGATATTCCTCCCCCACATTCACGTGGTCCTTTGGGCCGAAATGTTGCTACGATTCATGTGCGTAGTGCTTCTACTCACGTAGTTGTGTCTCAAAGTCAAGTACCTCTTGTTGTGTCGGGAGGTCATATTCCTACTTCTAGAGATCATATTCTTACTTCTGGAACTTCTATTCCTACCTATAGAGTTCCTCATGGGACTTCTTATGGAGCACAGTATGCACAGAGTTATTCACCTTATGGGTACGGGTATCAACAACCCGCTTACTCCCTGAATTATGGCTTTGTAGCCCCTACTAGTCAAGGTACACCACATTATGGTGCTTCCATGCAACTCTACATGGGTCAAATCAGAAGAGGATACTATGGGCATTGCCATGGTGGTTACGGTAATCAGTGCTATGTGAACCAAAATTATCAGGGAGTGCCTCATAGACCTGCTCAACCTAGGCTCCCTTTCCTCGCAATGTTAAATCTACTTGACTTGTTGAGACTAACGAATGATACGGTATCTTATGACCTGGCTTGGCCGGCTGTCCCTACGAAGCTTTCATCGAACATTCCCAAGTTTGAGGGAAAACCAGGAGAAGATCCAAGTGAAAATGTTACTACATTTCACCTATGGTTCTCTTCTAACGCTTTACACAAAGATTCGATCTATTTAAGGCTATTTCAATGCACCCTCACCAGGCCTACCACGAAATGGTACATAGAGCTACCTAGGGGGGGCATTCATTATGTTCGATGACCTAGTTATGACTTTTCTCAACCACTTCCAGCTACCAGTGTGTTACAACGTTGGTATAGAACTTTCGTCAACATTTCGGCAAGATAAAGCCACACATATCTCAGACCATATCCAAGAGTGGCATAGATGGAAGAGATTGATTAAATCCTTCATACCTATGAAGTTTCTCCTCGAGTGGTTCCTTAAGTCGTTACTACCTTATATAGAAAAATATGTTTCTACATCCATAGTTAAGAATGAGGAACAAGCCATTTTTAGGGCACAAGAATTGGACTTGATTTATGCTCAATCCGGTTTGTTATATGAGACCATTCCTAATGCTCCATATTCTAGTTTCGACCCTAAGGTCAAACCTGGACCACATGCCGATGGCATTGTTGGTTGTACGAGTACTAAACCTATGGATTCAGTTTTCAAACAGGTCATTCAATTACATATTAACCAATCTACTTTAGGACAAGCTATGGCTTCATCTCAACCCACCTAAATGACGAGTGTTCTTTCGGTACAATCGTCAGACCAGAAGGGTAACCAGCAACCCGAAAAGAATAAGAAGAAGGGTGAAAACAATCGTAAGGGTGGAAATAAGAATGGAAATGATAATTCTAATGACAAGAACACCCAAAATGCTAGGGGGGAAGAGCATCCTAAATGTAAGGTTAAGTTTCCTTGCAAGTTATGTGAGGAGGACCACCTCACTCAATTGTTCCCTCGGATAGAAGATGCCTTGAGGTTCATAGCACATGGCCCAGCGATGCTGACTTACCCTTTACCTCATAATTAAAATATGAACTCGAGGACCCATGATCAGTCTGGTGGGGATTAAGATACACCGAAATCTTGTAGTTGTCATGGTTGCATCAACATGGTGCATGCTGCTAAAGTTGTGACTTGTGCGAAAGACTATGGTTCGTCACAACTAGACCTTCGAAAGGAACTTGCTCCACTTGAGAGTCCTTTGCATATTGAAAAACCTATGGATAAACCTAAAGTTTCTCCTTGAATTTCTAATGAAGTCCTTAAGCATTCAGGGCACAATCCCAATTCCTGAGTTGCCCAGAACTATTCTGTTGTCGATGATTTGGGCCACACTCCTTGTGTGATGTCTGCACTTGAATTACTTCAGATTTGTCATTCACAAAGAAAAGCTTTGCTTTTTTATCTTGGTGTTAATGATGATAGTTCTTCATTCATCATCAAATTTGAAACCACGGGACTACAACCTCACTTGCCTTACTATGTGTCTCTCTTGATTCATGTAGAATGTCTTAACAAGACCGTCAAATGCACTGTGATTGATGAAGGCGCTGCTGCTTCCATGATGTCTTTGGCATGCTGGAAGGGTTTGGGTTCCCCCGAGTTGTCTAAATCCACTACCATGTTTACTGCATTTGATGGTATATCGTGTCGGCCGCATGACATTCTTCCTTCTCTTAAGGTCCGTTTGGGAGGGAAGACCGTTGCGATTGAGGTCGAGGTGGTTGATGTGCCCCTTGACTACAGTCTGTTACTGGGTAGGAATTGGATGTATAGTATGCAAGCCGTAGCTTCTTCTCTATTCTGAGCTGTATGATTTCCATTTAATGGGAATATAGTTACGATTAATCAAATGTCATTTAAGAATCCATGTGTTATCACATCTTCAAAAGCTTTTGTCTCGATTGTCCTGCACTCTCAGCTGACAACTGGGAGTGTGGGTGTGGGAATGTATCCATCCCTTATGGGATCATTTAGTTTTCCTACACCTATTCTCATGATCGGGTCTACTTCCCATGAGGCTTCATCGTCATTGCGTTCGGTGTCATTTCGCACCACTCATATGGAAGATCCTTGGATTCTTCCTACACCGACTCCTTTGTGTGAGCACATCGAAACAGACGTGTTGTTTCCTGCAACTATGATAGCATATCAAGCTAATATTGAGAGTGTTGCATATCCTAGTCCTTCCTCTTCACAGACGGAGGAGGAGGACCCATATGAACTTCCTGCATGGACAGTTTAGTCTTCTCACACACATGACTGCCTTGATAGTGTTTTTCCTTCAGATGAGGCTATTATTGAGGCTATGTCTAGGGTTGAGCCACCTTGGGAAGAGTTGCATCATAGATATTATTTTCTTCCTGAGCTTAACTATTTGGAGTGTGAATACTTTAGGGAGATTCTTAGTGAGAGATTTGATAGTCCCATGGTTTTGTTAAGCTCCCCTGGTCCGACGGCTAATGGAAACATAATGAATATATCTCCTACCATCCCTATCAATATCTCTTGCAATCCTGGAAAGATTGAGAATGTCTATATTGGGGCAGAATGTTCCCATGCTGAGATTCAAGAGCATACCAAGCTATTCAAAGAATTTCATGACATATTTGCTTTGTCATACGAAGAAATGCCAGGTATCGACCCTCGCATTGTTGAGCATGAAATTAAAACTTATCCCAATGCTAAGCTTGTTCGATAACACTTACGTGCGGTGAATCCTAGAAAAGCACATGCGATTAAGGCCGAGACAGAAAAAATATTGAATGCCGATTTTATCTATCCCATTCCCTTGATGGAGTGGGTTTCAAACCCCGTTCCGGTTGATAAGAAGCAAGGAACAATCCTCATATGCACTGATTTCTATGACTTGAATCGTGCCTGTCCTAAAGATAATTTTCCCACACCATTTATCAATCAGATTTTAGATGAGTGTGTGGGAAGTGAGGTATTTTCATTTATGGATGGCTTTTTCGGATACAATCAGATACAGATTAAACCTAAGGACCAACATAAGACTGCCTTTATTTGTCCTTGGGGTACCTTTGCATATCGAAAGATGCCTTTCGGCCTTAAAAACACCAGAGCCACTTTTCATCGGGCTATGACCTTGATCTTCCATGATCTCAAATCGATTATTGAAGTCTTTTTGGATGACCTTGCTGCTCATTCTCGTCAGAGGATACGTCATTCCTACCATTTGAGATTAGTGTTCCAAAGGTGCCACCATTATTTGGTTAGTTTAAATCCTCACAAGTGCATCTTTTGCGTGAAGTCTGGTCGCTTATTAGGGTTCATTGTCTCCAAAGAGGGTATAAGAGTCAACCCTTTGAAGGTTAAGGCAATACTTCAATTGTATCCCCCAAGAAACATTAGACATATTCAATGTTTGCAAGGCATGGCAAACTTCTTATGGAGATTCGTCATGAATTTTGCCAATTTGACTAGAGGATTTATGCATCTTTTGAATAAGGACACTACCTTTTGCTGGGATGAGCAAGCATAGGAGTCCTTCGATGCGCTTAAGCAAGCCTTAGCATCGGCCCCGGTGATTAGTCCACCCGACTATAGCCGTGACTTTCTACTTTATGTGTTTGCATCCATGGAGACGATTGGTATGGTTCTGGTTCAAGAGGATGAGGAGCTCCAAGAGCATGTCATATATTATCTGAGCCGAAACCTTATAGATGCAGAGATCCGTTATTCCCATGTGGAGAAGCTTGCCTTAGCTACCGTTCATGCAGTTCAAATATTGAGACACTATATTCTCCTTCACCAGACCTTGGTGGTTTCCCATGTCAATGCATTTTAGTTCATCCTCACTAGAAGGATGATAGGTTAAAGTATAATAAGTGGATTGTCATCTTGCAAGAATTCGATCTTGAGTTTGTTTCGGCAAAATTGAAGAAATCATTGATTTTTGTGGAGCTTATATCTGATTTCTTAAGCAAGGAGAAGGAGGAATCTTGTAGAGATATGTTTTTCGATGAGCACATCCTCTTAATCTCAACTTTGGATCCATGGTATGGAGATATTATCATATATTTACAAACATTGAAGGTCCCTACTCACCTTTCATGTGATGAACGACGATGATTACATCACGTATCCAAGAGTTACCTCATAGTGGATAACACATTGTACCGTCGCGGGGTAGATTCCATTTTACGTCGTTGTTTAACTCATGAGGAGGCTGAGCTTGTGCTGAATGATTTCCATAGAGGGGCGTGTGGTGGTCATTTATCTAGGCTTTCTACAGCCCAAAAAATCTTGAAAGCGGGTTATTTATGGCCGTTGATCTTTAAAGATTGTGTCAATGAAGTCAAGAAGTGCCACCCTTGCCAGTTGTTCGCACGTAATATGCGCTTGCATCCTACCCCATTACATCCAATTATCACCGCCTGTCCCTTCACTAAGTGGGGGAACGATTTCATGGATTGTAACCCAGCTTCAGCTAGGGGGCATCATCATATTATTGCAGCTGTTGATTACTTCACGAAATGGACTAAGGATATGACCACAATTAAATCCAACGATGAGACAGCCGCTCACTTCGTATTCAACCAGATTATTACTCAGTTTAGTATTCCGAAAGAGGTTGTCACTGACCATGGTAGGAACTTTTAGAATCAGATGATGGAAGAGTTGGCCTCGAAGTTAGGGTATAAGCAGAAGCATTCTTCTTCTTATTACCCTCAAGCGAATGGAAAGGTTGAAGTAGTGATCAAATCACTCAAGTCCATTCTCCAACGAACCATCGCACAAAGCAAGACCAATTGGCATATCATGTTATATCCTACTTTGTGGGCTTATAGGACCGTGGTTAAGACTGCCACCAGTTTTTCTCCATAGTAGCTTATACGTAGAGTGGAGTCTGTATTACCAGTTGTGTGCGAGATCCCTTCTTTGAAGCTAGCCATAGAGCTCTTACCAGATACTTCCTCATTGGAGGAACATTTGGCCCATTTACAGCAGCTTGATGAGCAGTGCCAAGATGATTTAGTGGCTCTAGAAGTGAATAAGTGTCGCGTTAAGGTCTAGTATGATAAATCTATCTGTCCAAGGAAGTTTAGTGAGGGAGATTTGGTCCTTTTGTGGGATCAAGTTAAATAAACCTTGGGGGCAGGAAAATTCAACCCCATGTGGCATGGTCCTTACGGGGTTAAACATGTGTTAGAGAAGGGTTCTTATGAGCTAGTAGATTATGAAGGGACAGCCTTGGCAGAGCCTAGAAATGAGCTCTATCTTAAAAAGTACTATGCATAATTTTCAGCCAGGGCTGACTATTGTATATTATTGTACAACATTTTGCATAGTTAGGTTTTTCTTATGGTGATAGGATTTGTTGATTAGCTTCCATTTCTTATGGCAGATATCAATGGATTCTTCCATATATATAGGATTCGCAGATGGTGCAAGCCGTCACACTCAACACTCAGCCTCTGCTTCTTAGGTGATTTATACTCCTACGGGTCAGGTATTGTCTTCACGAGGCATATGTTTACGACCTTCTTCAAACAATGTTGTTGAATGTAGTGCTGTTATTGAGCTTCTACAAGATGCCATCTCACATGGTGTTCTATCTCTTGAGGTACGTCTTGATTCAGAGTTAGTAGTGTGACAGCTTAATGGCTTGTATCATATTAGAGATCCAACATTATTATGGAGATTCTTACGTGTGAGGTTGTTAGAATGATAATTTGACAACATAACATACATACATGTTCCAAGAATTTATAATCAAGTTGCTGACTCATATGTTAAATATGTGTTAGATTGGCATTTGTTTCATAGACAGTAAGATCATCACAAACGTACATTTTTACACATGTAAATAAATAAACTGATCATCATAAAATATTTTCATTAAACATCCAAAATGTGATAATACATAGTGTCATAATACAAAAATGGGGCTTTTGAGCCACCAAAATATAAATACATGATAGTACAAAATGTATCAATCCCAAGTATCTAATCCTGGGGAGGAGGAGGGTAGTTCTGATCGTGGAATGTTACCACAGATCTAGCTAGTCACCTAAACAACCGCACCCATGCTCGTGGCACACCCACCACTTGATGCTGCATAGCCTCAGGCAGGTCCTCGACCTGCGCCATGGGTACCCTATGTGTCAGCCGCACGAAGTTGGTATGAATGCTTTGGTGCATCCGCTTCGCATCCACACCTGTAATATCATCTCCTCTTCCCCTCCGTCTATGACGAGGGAAGCCTCCAGGACACCGTGGTCCTACATCCGCATACATATGATAGGATGTCACTATGTGTTGTCACACAAAAACATGTCCTTTTGATTCCATATATAAAAAAAAAACACAAAAAATTAAATAACTCAAAAATCTTAAAAAGACTGTTGGAATTCATTACCAATGTCACCATATGCTGATCCTGGTGGTAATGGCATATCGGGGTCTCCCTGAAAATATATCCCCGCATAGGGGTAATCATCGATGAAAACTATTTTCCATCACCACCATGGAAAGAAATCAGCTGGATAGGGGCTGGACACCCTACCTCCACCCAGTCTGTGCATCGCATCTACCCAATGTCATTGGGCCGGATATCGAAACCCATGAAGAGGAATGTCAACTCTAGGGCTCAATCCTAGAACACGCTCAAAGAAAAACGTGCTCAGTATGCTACTGAAACCAAAGTTTCATACTCTTCCCATCTTGCACTCACTGAGCTGGTGTTTCATGTCGCCTAGTAGTGCAGTGCTCCAATCTTACACAGTGGGTCTCATGCACTCCACCGCATAGAACATTAGAGGCCATGAGGCCTGGTGCAATGAGGATAGCCCTGCTGTCCTACCTAGTGTCAGTAGTATGGCATTTAGGCCGAGCACCTGTATGGAGTTAGTTGGGATCTGACTCCTGACCTTCTCCATGTCTAGATAATAATACATGTCTATGTACTCATCTATGGTGAGGCCACCTCCGAGCCCGCAAGATCGTAGGTTTACCACTTCTCCCCGCTGGGAAAGTCTAGTAATAACGTATATGTCCTCCACTTCTATGGTGAGGGACATCCCATCAATCTAAAAAGACTCTGATTCAGGATCCCAGTAGTCTACTAGCATCTGCAGCAGTCTTGGTTTGGCTATTAAGCCACCAAGACACCAAAACTTGTAGAGCCCGGATGCACGAAGAGCCTATTGTGCCATTATATGACCACGTACTACATCCCCTACATCCTCGTGCTCATGTTCTCTCCATTCTAGAACCATCCTACACATTTAAATCAAGTTTGGGTCATTAGAAGTCTTTAAAAAACTTGACCGTAGTTGCATACGTGACTGTTTTCTAAACAACCATGTATGTACACAACTTTGAGGGATTTTTATGCGTATATCCAGCCCTATACATGGAAAAATCCTCGATTTTCGTGTGGGCCAGGGTGCACACTTTAGGATGGCCTAGAAATCATAATTGATCATGGAAAATTGAAAATTTTACATGAAAATGAAAGAGTAGGGCATGGGAAATTACCTAGAAAAAATGGTGTCGGATTCCATTGGCTGGATCTCCTGGAATTTGTGTTTGAAGTTCTGAGCTCAATTGGATAAAAGTTTCAAATGTTATATAATGTTTTGAATTTTTACTATTTATAAACAAATTTCAAATTTTTGAAAATTTTTACCCCCTTTTCTTTAGTATTGGACCGTTTTTGACTAATATATGATGTACGAGACCGTTATGAGCATCGTTTCAACCATTGTTTTCACCCATTCATGCCAATTTCAGGTATCATGTCTAAACTAGCATATAGGTTAGTTTTCACCACCACTTGCATTTTGCATGACCTTATGACCATTTCATCATAACCATAGGTACGAACCCATCCTATCTTGTCATGAAACCTTCTTGTTGTTTTAGAAGAGGCATGATTTGAATGGTAGAGCTTAACCTTACATGGGTACCCTAGTTAGCACCTTATTTGCGTTTGGTGCCCATGCCGATCATTTTGTCCTTTAGGGTGTGGGAGTCCATTGTATAGTATTGCCATGACATTTCGCAAGAGCCTCATACTCCTTTGATATTTTTCTAGTCTATTTCCCCCGGAGTCCCTTATGTCAATTTGTAATTGCATTATCATGAGCTTTGTCTGCCTTATTGAGCCTTATGTCAGCTTCCCTGACTTTGAGTATCAACCATATAGCCCGAGCTTGTCTCATGTCTAGCCACGTAGAGCCATTTTGTATATCCTTTGCAACTTGATTCCCTATTTTTACCAGGAGGATACTTTCCCTCGAGTGTCGCTATCCTACACATGTGTCCTTGCATTGAGCATAGGTATGTTCCACTACTTGGAACTAGTTTGTTTTCCCATTTGACACTCGTCTCCTCCTAGTCTGTAACATTAAAACCAATTTTATTCTTTTTCAAGATTTTCAAATATTTGAAAAAGTCCAAAAAAAAATTAAAAAACCAAAAAGTCGAACAAGGAAAGATGTTATCTTTGGCAGCAGTCGAGTCATGTCACCTTCGAACATAGCACTATATATCACATCCATTGGTTGGGTTAATAGTTTGACTTTAGGAGCGGTACTCATTTATCCGAGTTTATCTCCACCGACTGGAAGCTTCCAGTGCCTATGGAGCCTCTGTTGATGCCTCTTGTGTCGCAAATATGTCCCAGTTTTTCATATCGAGTCTATGCTGCCTACATTCAGTCACTATTCTCCTTTATGCTCTTGTTCGAAGGAAGTTGAAACCTGATTTGACCATTCCGCACTTATCTTGACTTTGTATGTCGGCCATTCTCGGTACAGTTACTGGTTCGTGAACCTTATGATCGAGTCTTTCCACATTATGCAACTTTGCTGAGTACCTCATGTTGGATGATGGGGGATGCATTAATGCCCTCCTTCCAGCAGATTTCATCCCATCGACTTCAGATCATTTATTCTGGGATAGGAATCTAGAGTCATTTTTGAGTGCCTTGAGACTTGCAACCATCAGTGGCAGGTTTTCTCACCATCGATAGTTTTTTGGGAATACATTAATGTCCCCTGATCGATGGATTCTCTCAAGTGTTCGACCTAAACACATTTATTGACACTTGTTAGTTTGCACTCTAGTACCTTGATTCCCATTTTCATTATCGGTGGGTGATATTGCATCTGTTAACGATATACATCAATGACCGGTAATCAAACGATGGACTACTATGTTCGACCTCGACACATCTATTCACATAGGAGGACACGTACTTGTAGCGGTTTTTGTAGAAGAACTTCCAGACTGGTGGCATCTCTTATATGCTACCTCCTTGATCGTGCCAGTGTTCATGAGATTTCAGCTCTCATGACTTGATTCTAGTATATGTCAGACACTTCCAGCCATTATGGAGATCTTGATCCATTATATATTTTCAATCTTCATGGAGATCATGATCCTTTGTATATATTCATCTTGGATATTCTGATCTATTTATATTGTACGTGGCGATGACCACATATGTCATATTGTATCATGCCTATTCATGGCCATTGTACTCTTATGTATCCCTGATTGCAATATGTATTTGTAGTTATGTACAGAGTTGTATCATTGTATAGTGCGGATTGGATGGCTAGTTCTTCCACTGGGTTCTTCATCACTTCACTTCTAGGATGGACTTATAATGTATTTCATCCATCGTATTACCCCTCTGACCTCACACATTAGGGGGCATCTGTTATAGCTGATTTTACCACACATGGTGAATCACATTTTTATGGCCTTCCCTATCCCTCTGTAGACTCCTTAGACCCCATGGACCATTTTTGTTCCTTTGATGTTTCCAAGATCATCCCTTAAAACATTTAAAAATTTCCATACATATCTTTTAAACCCTTTCTTACGTATATACACGAGTTTGACCCCTAAAACCGCGTACATCGGGATGTGTGCAAAAGGACAAATTCTTTTGGAGTTTTCCTTGATGTGGATCCGACTCACTTGTCTCCTGGACTTCCATATGCCTTGAGATCACTCAGATTCAACCTTTCATTACCCCATTGAAGAGCTATATAAGGAACCCTTTGGATACAATGAAGGCATGATGAATTGAGAGAAAGAGAACTATAGTCCATTGTTGCCGAAACTTGTGCTTGAGTATGCATCCCTCTGTCGCTCAGAGCACTTTTGTGTTCTTCCCAATATTTCCCTTTACTTGTGAGCTTGCTATTGAAAGAGGGAGGATTGAAGTGGTGGAGTCCCAAGTGGGGGACTTAGTTTCTCTGATTTGCAGACGTGCCAACAAAGGTTGTATTCATTGTAATCTCTAATTTTATATTAATAGAAATGTCTTTTCCTATCCAACAATGTGTATTTGAATGAATATTTGATCCATGGATGATTTCAAATGCTTATATGTTATTGATTATATATGTTAGAGTAGATCTAACACGATTATATATAGCATGATTTTCTTGTTTATTGAATGTTGAGGAAGCAATTTATCAATTCAAGCTGGAGTTGGAAATTTCAACGAGGATCTACATCAACCGTTTGGAATAAGGTACGAATCAAAATCCTTTAGTGTTACATATTTGATTTCTCTTGCATATAGGAAAGGATTGATTTCTGGAGTCAAGCTATCTGTTGTGGTACCCCAAGCCATAGGAAATTCTCTCTGTAACATTGTCCACTACTACATTTCGATCCAAAATCCGACGGTTACTTCCGACGGCGCATGGATTTTTTCTTTTAAACCTACCAAAAATCACAAAGTTAAATTTTTTTTTTTTAAACTGTGGTCATAAGCGTCGCATAAGCGACAGCTAGGCTCATAAGCGTCACTTAAGCGACGGCTAGCCTAGCAAGCGTCGCTTAAGCGACGACGCATAAATTGATCGCTCATTTAAAAAAATACAGTTAATTGGTTAAACTAAACTAAAACTTAAACTTATTTCGAGCGAATTGCAATTTCCAAGATAGAATGTCAGGTGTACCACTACCTGTGATAAATTTCTGTTCACCCGCTCATGAGTTTGTGGGCATTAAACCTCCAGATCTGATGGTGCAGGAAAGGAGGGAAAATAGCACCCGGTGATTAGCGTTTTCGTAAGGAAATTATGTTTATGAAGAAGGGATGGAGAAAATTTGGAGTTGCAGTTGTGCGTTTGGTGCTGCTATCCATGCTCGTTCCATTGGTATTCTTGCTCGGACGCTATGGTGGATTTCAGAGCAGTAAGTTCATTTGAACCCATTTCATTTTTTATTTGACTTGAAGCCCCCTTCTCACAGACTGTTGTGTATGGGGAATCTGGATTTGGAGTACTTTGGCTGGGGCTGGGGTACTTACAGGTTTTTATGAAGCCCATTTGTGGAATTTGTGGTGGGTGTTTTTCATTTTATTCTACCAATTTGTTTCTTTGCTGTATACTCCTACAATGGGCATTTGGTGTATACCTAGATCCTTAGTACTGTGGGTGATTTGGGGTTGGTATTTGCATTAGATCTGATTGAACAGCAGGTAGTGTCAACGTAATTGGTCAACGTAAACCCTGGCAAACAAATTGGTCAACCCTGGGTTTCTATTGCCTCTTTCTCAGGATTTTTCTACAAATGAATCTCAACGTAAACCCTGGGTTTCTATTGTCCATTGCCTCTTTCTCAGGATTTTTCTACAAATGAATCTCAACCTATTTTAGTGGATCAATCTCTATTAAGTTTGATGTACCTTCTATGGAGACTTCATACAGGAATGTCATCACACATCCCCCTTGCCCAATGCCTTTGACTTTGCATGGAAGCAGAGCATCATATCCCACAATTAGATAGGACGTACCGACTTTGCCATTGCCAAGAAACCAAACTAAGGAGCACTTCATACTTCTTTGCCCCATTTATTATGAGATCGCAAGGAGGTTCTAGTGTCCATTTAGGAATTCATAAAACTCCCTTTCTACCCTCTTCCCATATCTGAACCAGAGATGCTTGGCTTTGTTCATTAGGGAGGCCTTTAGATTCAAATCGCAGGTTAAACATGTAGCTCCTGGCTGGACACCCTTTGGATGATTACATCTTTCTTCTCAGTGCTTTTGTTTGGCACAATCTCGAAGTGGTAGGGAAAGAGTAGCACCGTTTATGCTTCAAGACTTGTGAGATCTTGGGGGGCTATATGCTTTCCACTAGTGAGCCATCTTACCTCTATACGACCCTTTGGAATTGTTGTTTTAGAGTTTGGGATAATTCACATGACACTAGTAGACAATCGAGTTCCTCTAAATGCAAATGGTGGGTTGCCTCATCCAGGAAGGGACACATTTCCCATCCCAATTCTTCTAATTCTTCTAGGTAGTGATCTATTTGGAGTTTCTTCTTTATGACCTTAGATGGTAGGATAGATGTGCATATTGAGATTGTTGACTTGGAAGAGGAACATACCTCTTGGCCTCTCTTCTTGATCTCAGTTGATAGCTTCAATAGATCATGATCTTCTCTCTCTTGTACCATTTTACATGACATTTCTCTCGAGGTTTGGGTCCTGAACAGCGCACACACATTGGTATCTGATTTTGGCACTCCCTCTCGAGGTTTGGGTTCATGGTGAGACATTATTTCTTGGAGATTAGATCTGTTTTTTTTTTTTAAAGCATTCTAGCTAGTTCTATTTTAAACCGTTTTTATTATTTTTAATTACAAAAAATTACAAAATGCTAATTGGAAATCTCTATTTCCTGTATTCACTTTCTTGTTATACTTCTGATTTACAGCAAGTGCACTATACAGTGAAGTACTAGTTAATATCTCTGTTTTTCTGTTGGAGCATAATTTTGGTTGATGTGGATGACCTTTGCTTCTCTATTGCTCCGTTCTGCCTTATTACATACTTGTGCAAAGCATTGCTAGCTTTCTGAGTAGACTGTTCTTTCTTAGGGTGGAGGCACACAACTGCTATATTTCAATTTGTACTGTCAAGACTCAAAACAGTTGCATTTTTCTTACCAGTTAGTTGATATAAGGCATATTTGCAGATACAAATTGATGGTATTCCTCTGAACGAGCTTGATGTGAAATGGTTTCGGTCAGAAATTGGAGTTGTGAGTCAGGTACAGATATCTATTTTAATGAAAAGCTTCAGGCAACAAATGATATAAGAAAATCTAGTGGTATTATTTTATCTAACCTATTGACAAGAAAATCTAGTGGTATTATTTTATGTCCTTGCCAGATGGTTACAAAACTCTTATTGATAATGCTCGTCTTAGTGGGGGTCAGAAGCAACGTATTGCCATTGCTAGAGCAGTTCTAAGGGAACCCACAATTTTAGTCCTTGATGAAGCAACCAGTGCTCTAGATGTGGAGAGTGAGAATTATATAAAGGTATAATGCTTGGTAAGGTAGCATTTAAAAAAAATCCTTTACTTGGATACTCAGTTTAATGTGATATTCTTGTCATCAGTTCAAATGCAAATCTTGATATAGGTTTTCTTTAAGCTCAGCGTGCCTTGTTGCATATGAACTCTCTGCAGCAAACAATTGAAAGAATTGTGCGAAGCAATAGCAAGAAAAAATGTACCGTCCTTGTTATTACGCATAGGTTAGTTCATACAATACATTTCTGTCTTTGTTTCTGCTTTTTTGACACATCCAAACTCTACAAGGTACATCAGTTTGATCTTCATAACACTAACTACCATGGGATTGTTTTGCAGGCTATCCACAATATGCACAGCGGACAGGATTGTAGTGATGAAAAGTGGGAGAATTTTGGAGGTTAGTGTCCCTTTACTAGTGCTTGGTAATTAGAATTTGTTTCATATTTTAATCAAGATAGTTCTCATGTCTAACCATCAGCACTTTATATTAGAAATTCATATTGCATGTATGTGTGAAGACATTCCTGTATGAAGTCTCCGTAGAAGGTACATCAAACTTAATAGAGATTGATCCACTAAAATAGGTTGAGATTCATTTGTAGAAAAATCCTGAGAAAGAGGT
>LPNX010275204.1:857638-927407 GCA_001517045.1 Pseudotsuga menziesii | reverse complement strand
ATATATATATTATATATATTATAGTGTAATATATATATTATATATATAACAATGTAATAAAAAATAATAATAATTTTAAATTTTTTTTAATTTGTTTTAATTTTTAATTTTTATTATCATGTGAACTATAGTGTTTTTGGGGGTTATTAGGCCATGGAACATAGGGGATTGCTTATTTTTTGTTTTCACGAGTTTTTTTCATGAGAATAAGAACAAATAATGGGCATGAGAATGTCTAATCTACATTTCTAATGGAATTAAATTAGACTGGAACCATACCAAACTTTTGACTTCAATGTTTAAGAACGTTGAGGAAGAGAAAAAGGAAATGAAGGAACAAATTGAATCATACCTCCATGGCCGTAATCATCATAAGTAAGAGTGTTGTGGGTTTTTTTAGAGATAACAAACCAAGAGTTAAAAACCTCCAATGTTACAAAATCTACATTCCATCTTTGTGGAAAGTAGTTGTGAGCAAATATGTCAAATTTGATGAAGATGCATGATCCTCCAATTCTCAATAAACTCGTATTGTCACTAGGGATGTAGAGGAGCCTTCTTGCCAAAAAAATGATCCACAAATTTCAAGAATATTGTCACTATACATTAAAAACATTGTACAATCACCTAAGTGGTAAGAGGAGGACACACATTGATTAAAAGATTAATCATAATAATTGTCTACCAGTCATATCAAACTTTGAAGACAACAAGTGATGGAACCTTCCCCATGTTCTTAATTATACACCGAGTCCCAGGTTGTATAAACCTTTCAGATCACTAAGAAAATAGGCAAGTATACCAATGTTCACCTAATCACTTAAGTGATAAAGAAATATTTTGACACTAACCATGGATATACTACATGCAACAAAGAGACCACAAGGGGTGCAACCCTTTTATATATTGTTGTAAAGGTCTCATAATTGAGGACCCAATAATAACCAAAAAATGACTTGGAGGAGCATTGTTAATTACCAAAACATTAGAGATATCAATGCATGCCATGCTCTACTAGGAATACCTTGGAACTTTGATAGGAAATTTGTGCATGATGGGAGAAACAACGACAGAGTGCGGAGGAATATCTTCTCCTAGTTGATCTATACACTAGTCTAAACCATTGTCAAAGGAACCCAACTAGAGTTTTCAGGTCTTGTCTTGGATATTTCAGAGTGTAAATCAGTGGGACTCTTAATATTTGAATCCACACAAAGCTCTGTAACTCCCAATGAAACTCTAACAACCTTTGTAAAGAGTGGGTAGCTATAATAGATCCTAGAGTGGGTAGCTGAAAAATATGATTACATGTGTTAATGCACACATAAAAGAAGATAGTACACGATGAACATAGCTCCTATGATATCTATCCATATACATTATGTCATGGTTCTCATCTATCATGAGTACATGTGAACATTTTTTTCCTGCAAAATCGTCACTAGGATGAACATCATGATGATGATTGATATTATTATAATGATTATGAACATGATGATCAAGATGATAAAGATGATGACATGGATGACGACGACAACGATGATGATAACATTGAGGACGATGATGATTAAAACATTGATGATGGTGATGATGATGATGATACCATTGATGATCTCAAAAATGAAGATGATGATGGTGTTGGTGATGAAGATGATGATTATGATAACATTGATTATGGTGATGATTATAACATTGACAATGATGAGGCAGAGGATGAGGATGCGGTTGATTAGGATGTTGATGATGATGATGATGAAGATGGTGATGATGATGATGATTATAATGAATATCACAATCATCCACAGAAAATGAATAAACAAAATTTGTTTGAGGTTAATTAAGGGAGTAAATCTAAAAAGTAGTCAAATAATTATTGATTAAAATTATAATTTTCCTACAAACCCTATATATTGTTGTTATATATATTCCTCACAATAAAATTAAATGATTTACAAAAAATAGATTTTTCTTTGTACAAAAGAGAAGAATTATTGATAAAATGGATGATTCCCCCGAAATAAAAGAACAATTCAAATTAAATAAATGAATACCAATTCAAGAGAAAAAAGACGAAATGAAAGAGTTTAAGAGAATGTTAGTGGAATTCCAATTAACTATTTTACAAGATGCAAATGGCTTATGTACAACTATAAGTTAATCAAGGATCATGTTGAAAAAACTATATGGCCATAGATTTATATATTGTTGCATTATTTGGATTGGAAGTCTGATATATTGTTTGGGTTGGAGGCATACTATATTGGCAGAGATGTCATGTTTTTGAACCTACAAATTAAGGGTAAAATAACATCCTTGGATTATGATTGTGATAGAAAGACCATAAACCATTCCAAGCTACCATTGTTCCAAGGACATAGATATGTGTTAGTTGTTTAGCTAAGGGAGTGTCTTTAAATCACTCGACTAAGATGGTCCTGTGTTGAAAAGATGAATAAATATTTTATTTGTACCTAAGTGACTTGACTTCCAACATACTTGGCTTGGATTGAGGGTGATTAAAGAGTTAACTAAACATAAATTTTATTAATATATACGTGGGTGTATCAATCTACTTAATTTCATATGTTCAGGAAATCCTCAAGACTTAACACATAAGTGGTATTTTGCTACACTATTATTCTATGTAATTTTCTTAATAATTAGTCATATTGTTTAAAAACAAACTAGAAATGAAAAAAACATACATTTGAAGAAAAACAGAATAATAAAACTTAAGAATTTTGGCTTTCATTGTTGTGTGCTTAGTAAGAGTAAAATCATGGTGCATTCCAAGATACTAAATAAAGAAGCAATCCAATGTTAACCAAGTGAAGGATCTATCTTTGAGCATAAAAGTAATCTAATCCTTAACAAAAGGTTAACACGATAGGATAAAAATTTGGTTAAATGGCAACATAATGAGTAGAAGGTATTTTCTCGAAAAGCATGCTTGGTGATGAGAACAAATTACATGCTTTCGAAAAGAAAGATTTTTGGCATGAACAAAATAACAAGTATAAGCTAGGTATGATAGCGAGTATATGCAACATGTAACTCACCAAGCAAATAATGAAGGGGAACAAACATCTTGGTGGGTTTTCCCTGTGTATGGGACTACCATTGGTTCTATAGATAACGTCTGCACACTCATTTGTGCCTCCATTTTCTTCATTTTTTATTTGTTTTAGGTCAATTATATTTATGTCATAGTTGTCAAGTTATCATTACCTTAATTAGTTTCTATGTTTATAGTGGATTTATATATATCCCCTATAATTGTTACATTGATATGAACAAAATATATGATTCATCTATCAATCCTAATATGAGGGGGGATGTTCTTCCTAATGTAACAATTTATGCCTCTAATTCTTAGTTGATAGGATCTCAATATGTGAAAGTGTGGGAATTCCCCCATACAAAGGAGTTGATACAGAGGTTTTAATGAGTATTGATCTTATAGGAGAGGGATTTTATCTTATAACTAGAAGTGATTATTGAGGGTTGTGAGCCCATGTGACCCATAATATCTAATACATATAACCCCTATCTATCCATAACACTTATATTAACCTATACTATACCCCACTTAGTATAAGCCTTAATATGTATAACCTCAAAATTTTATTACTTGCTCATAACCCTTAAATATTATAGCTCTTGACACGTAGCCACTATAAACTCCAACATATCTATTATAACTCTAATACTTAACCCCCTATAGCTCATAAAACTTTAAACCCTTAACACATATTACTCTCGACACAAGTAATCTCTAACTGTTATTTGTCATAGCTCATTTACCTCTACAATCACCCATGTTAATAACCATTATGACCCACAACCAATGTACAACTAATAGAAATGCTATAACCCCTAATATATGATTGTGATAACACATATGACCTATAACCCCTAATGTAACCACTAACTATTAAAAATTCTAAGTCATATAAAGTCTAACATTTAAAACATCTAGAATCTAGCAATTTAATAAACCCCTTATTTCTAACTCTAGACTTACATCCTCCAATTCCTATACCATATAACAACTTCAATCCTATAAGACAACATTCTTAATTCATATAAGATATTTCCACTAATACATATAAATTTATAACTCTAATCTTTGAAGATGATTTTTCACAACACCTAACTCTTATAACCATAACCACTATCCCTCATAACCTTTATCCTTAAACCTTATTAATTCGAACACCTAATACTAATAATAATAACCATTATCCCTCATAACCCTTTATGGAACAACTAATACCTAAGCCATATCAATTTTATCCCCTATATCCACTTACCACCAACCCATATTAACCTATAATATATCATTAAATCCATGTAAATCCTAACCCTTATGACCATGAATTCATAACCCCTAACACCTATAACATATAACTTTAATCCTTAATCCTTAACAATGATTGCAACCCTTAACATTGATACTTCGCCATTATAGCGACGTTCTTTATCTTTCGTCGCTATAGTGACATTCTTGAACTTTCATCGCAATAGCAAAGAACTTTTGTCTCAATTCTGATGAACTTTCAAGAACATTGCTATAGCGACAAATGTCGGGGGCATTTTAAATTTTTTCCAAAAAATTAAACTATTTTTCCATGAAAAAAAACGTTTTTAACTTTTTCGTGGAAAGATTTGGTGGGAAAATTGAGCCATATGTAGTAGTATTAATAGATGTTTTAGTTTTTAAATCCTTCCATGCATTTTTCATTCCATTCGAACTATTTACCTATCTTTTGTAATGAATTTATGGGGTAGGAAATCCTATAAAATCCTTCGATGAACTTCCGGTAGTATCTGTTAATTCGCATAAATGATCTGATGTCGGTTGCATTTTTAGGAACCAGCCATTCAATGATGGAATTTTTTCTTTGGGATCGACAGATATTCCATCCTTGGACACTACGTGGCCGAGGTATTGAATTTTATCTTCAAAGAAATCACATTTACTAAATTTTGCATAAATATGTTATTCTCTTAGTACTTGCAGAATTATCCTCAAATGTTCCTTATGTTCTTGTTCATTCTTAGAGTAGATTAGTATGTCCTCGAGGAAGACAACCAAAAACTTAGCTAGGAAATTACTTAAGATGTTGTTCATTAAACACATAAATGCAACAGGTGTGGTTGTCAACCCAAAAGGAATTACGACATACTCGTAATGACAATAACGGGTCCTGAATGTCATTTTAAAGATATCCTCATATTTTATTCATACTTGATGATGACCAGACCTTAATTCTATCTTTGAAAAGATAGTTTCTCTATGGAATTGATCAAATAGATCATATATCGGGGGTAGTGGGTAACGGTTCTTAATGGTCATTTTATTTCATTGTCGGCAATCTATACATAATCTTAAGGTTCCATCCTTATTTTTCACAAACAAGACCGGTGCTCCCCAAGGAGAGACACTAGGTTGAATGGACTTTTTATCAATTAATTCTTGTAGTTGTGATTTCATATATGTAAGTTCTATTATATTCATTCGGTACAAATATTTCGATGATGATACCACTTTGGGTATCAAATTGATCATGAAGTCAATGTCTCTTTTCAGAGGAAGTAGAGGGACTTCTTTAAGAAAGATGTCTTCAAACTCCTTCAAGATTGGTATGTATTCTAGTTTCAGTTTATTGTCCTTTTCATTATCATTTATTATATTGAAAAAAAACACTTTACATCATTTTCTTACTGATCTTTCATTTGTAAGGGAGAAATTTCTCTGATTGTAACCTTCCTAGGGATCCCTTTCACTTTTACATTGTTTCCATTATTGTTAGTACATGTAAATGTTTTGTCAAAAAAGTTTTACACTACTTTATTTTCTTCTAGCCAATCCATCCCTATTAACAAATCGTAGGAACCTAAAGGAAGAATATTTACATTGACATGCACAATGAAATCATTCATCATCAATTTACAATTTCTAATAAGACTAATAACTTTTTGTTTTGTACCGGTGGCTAACTGTACTAGCCACGACTTATCAAACTTTTTCGGTACTAATTTTCATAATTCAACTATTCTAGGTGATATATAACTTATGATTTCACTCGGATCAATTAGAATAGAGATAGGTTAATTTCTTATCATACCTTCTATTTAAACCATAAAAGTATGATGATTTGCTTGCCGGTTTTTCAATGCAACACAAATTATGGGTATGCTCCTTTCCATGTCCCCAGCTGTAACTGCTTCCTACATGAAATGAAAATGAAAATTTATTTTTTATTAGTGGGAATTCCTTAAAGTAATATGTCCCTCCACACTCCCAACATTTTAAGGGTTCCTTTTGTTCTGGGTTCTTGTTAAGAACCATAGAAGGTTCTTTTACTACAGAATTTTATAGTTTAAAGATTTTGTATTTATTACCCTGATACCCCTATAGTTATTTCCTATATTTTTGTGGAACTTATTTTGTTCCTTTCTTGGATCAAAATTATTTGTCCTTTTAGTCTTCTAAGTTGGTACATTTTCCATTTTATTTTTGTTTTGGTCGTAACAAAAGATTTCCTTTCTCATCACTTCCTCTAGCATCTTTGGAATGCCATACTCAATCTGTTCTTTGAACATGATAGGAACACAACTGAGAAACCGTTGTATTTTAGGTTTCTCATCAATTATGTAAGGAACATAACGAAGCAGGCTAAAAAACTTACTGCTGAGTTCCTTCATAGTCATGGCTCCCAGCCTTAGTTCATAAAACTCTTTGGCCTTTTCTTCATAATATTGCTTTGATAGGTACTTTATCTTAAAAATATTTTTAAATGTTTTCCCCAAGTTACATATATTTATTTTATCCCCTTAACCTTCTTTATATCCTGCTACCATTAATCTTCCTTTCCAGATAGATTATAGATGGTCATTTTATATTTTAATTAATCAGAGTAGTTGTATATTTGGACTCAATACTTCTTCATTCTGGACAACCAGGACTCCTCCACTTCCCCTTTTTAAATTTCCCCATTAAACATTGGTAGTTTAATTTTCTTAAACTACCCATATTTTTCCTCATAGGATATGTATTTATTTTTCCTTTTGTTATCATCACTACTTTTGCTTGACTCTTGTTGTTTTCTATGACGTTTAACTAAATCTTCATTGGAAGTTTCAGGTTTATGGCTGGAAAATTCCAGCTTCCTGGCCTTATGTTTGTAAGGTGTAGTTTTAGGCATATCTTGTTCAGATTCCTTATTTTTTACTTTCGATCATTATGTATCTTAGATAATAGAATAGAATTTAATTCTTCCTGATCCTTTAGAATTCGATCGTTATCTTCTTTAAATCTTCTTAATTCAGACCTTAACTCTTTGACAGTTCTTTGTAGTTCATATTTATTATCTTGACTATCATTTAAGTATACCCAAATCTCCTCATCTGTTAAATTTCCCTCTTCATGATTTAAGGATTTTCTGGGTAACATTATTCTTCTGTAGACATCTCTGCATCTGCCATGTTTCTTACAAAATATAGTTATTCTTCTCTTTGTTGTTTGTAAGAGAATTAAACCAAAATAAAGTAGAAGTTAGTTTTATGTTTTTCCTTAACAGTGCTAGTGTTGATCCGGTTCAGGCCTGGATCTCTAACCATGCTCTCATACAGTTATGTAACACACTTAAAAATCGACACACACACACACACACACACACACACACACACACACACACACACACACACACATATATATATATGTATATATATATATATATGCATACTTCTATATTTACTCAACATATTTCTATGTTTTACTTCTGTTATTCTTAATATCTATGTCATGTTGATTACGACAGGTTCTGTTGATGATTAAAATGACTAGCTCCTTCCGAAATATTCATCCATGTCTACACAGGTGATGTACCTTTTTAATACCTATTATTATTTATTTTATCTTTATAATATGATGAAACTATCCTAATCCATGGGAGACTGTTCATGGTCTCTCCCCAACCCATTGTTAACACCCCCTATGTTAAACAATTGAGGAGGAAATGTGGTCAAGAAATGATAAAGGGATACATAAAAAATTGGTAAAGATTGGTAGTCATGAGTCCCTTATTAAAATGCGTATTTTGGTTAATTCATTGCACAATTCAAAGGTTTTAAATTATGAGTGTGAAAATATACAGTTACATATTGATCTGTTGGGGAAAGTTTCACACGAGAGAAGTTTTGATGGAGAGGTGGAAGTGGCTAGCAAGACAAAAATATCAACAGCTAAGAAATAAAGTAAATAAAGTCTACGATTATGAGGCAGTCCACGATGTGAAGATGCACACTTGAAAAAATGAGAAATGCTGGTGGATTACATAGAACAGATTTTGATCCAATGGTTCAAACAAAAGATGAAATCTTATCAATGATCATAATCTATTCCAGAGTGTGAAGCTATGAGATAATTAAAAAGGATGAGAGGTAGCATAATTTAAACCAATTTCCACGTGGTGACTTTTGGTGAGTTCCGCTGAGGAAAGCGGTAAAGGATAAACAACCTAGTAAGGGTACCGGAATAATCTGTTGTATAAAAAGTGAGTTGACCTAAGTAAAGTAATTTCATTTGCACGTTGTGGGTGAGAAGAAGAAGGTACAATGTGCCATCTTTTTCTAAAAGTCAACTTCTACATATCCAACAGTTACTAGGTAAGCCTTAAAACACTGAGACTTTGTTGAAGACTTGTCGCCATTATTTATTATGGAGAAGGATCAGGGTTCAAGAATATTGTGCGGGGTTCTGGATGAGAGAGAAGAGGTTGTTGTTGATAGGGAGAGGAATGTATGTGACCCTATTCTGTCAGTTTGTAGTGTATCTGTCAAAACCCCCAAATTTTTACAAAAATTAAAAAAATTTAATGTAACATAAAATGTCTATAGTCACAGTTTGATAACTACTAGCAGCTAGCGAAAAAATGAAACAATTAACAAAAGTAATGATTAACTTTAAACACATAAAAACTAATACTACTTTAATTTTGATATGTTATGTAAATGACCTGCATTCAGTTACTTGTAGCTGTACTAATGAATTGATTTTGTCAAGTAAGTGAGAAGTTATGTTCTAAACTGGGGCTTACTTAGCAATTGCTAACTCAACTACATTTCTGGATCTTACAAGTTGAACAGGTAAATTTTGAACAAGTAGGAGTTTATTAAAGCGTTAAATCAAGATATACTTCTTTAGCATATATAAACTGCCAGAGTAAATATTTGCTTAAAAGAGTTCAAGGATACTGCGAGGTAAAGTAACTATTCCTTATTTGTTTTGCAACTAATACAGTATTTTATGTCGAAAGATCAATATCCTTGCTATACTAAAGGTCTTTTACCAACATGAACTTCTACTTCATAAAATCTTCTTTCTAGCTATAAGCTAAGTTACTTAAAAATTCTATATGGAACTCCTGGTTTAATCTGACGACACTTTTACTGAAACAATATTTTACTACCATTGCTATTTCTAATAACTAAAACACTACTTATAAGCATGAAAATAAATCTAAGGTCTTCAAAGAAAAAGCTTCAATAGAACCTTTTAGCTCTACTTTTGACTCTGCTCCAGTAGAGAAAAATTACAGCTTATTATTGTTTTAGAGTTATAAATGTTCACTTATATAGTAGTCATTAAGTTATAATTCCAATTTTTCTAGTTTCATCTTGTCACCAGTATTGTAACAAAAAAAATACATCACTTAATAACATTACTATGTGATTCTTTTTTTAACCCTGGATAGTCTTACTATCTTGTATTTACCAAGTTTAATCTAAACATTGGTTGATTGATAAGAATTTGGTTCTTTATGGAAACCCAAAGATAACTAACTTTTAAGAAGTCTTTCATCTATGACACTGTCTACTTCATGCAAATGTAGAAAATATTGTTATGTAGAAAACACTACCTAAATTTTATATATGCAAAGTTGAACCTAAGATATTTATCTTATCAACTTTGAATTTGCATAACACTAAAGTAAACATAGCATTACTCCCTTTAAAAAAATATATATATAGGGTTTGTGTGAAGAATAATTAGGAGTATTATTAACTATAACTCAATGGCCTAAACTTCAATATTGATCTCCACTATATTTATTGAACTTAGTGTTATTTCATGCAAATGATAATAATTTATAATATGTTTTCCTAATGGATTGATAATGGTGTTATCGAACTGCACATATAATGAATTGACTTCATACCAAAATGTGTTGTTGGTTGAATATAATATATGATTATATCGATGGGTTGATTCCATGTTATCCGACATAACAATGATATGTTACCAACCTTATCATTAGTGTTAGAACATTTTATGATTGGCAATAATGTTGTTCTTCCCGATAGTGTAGGAGAACTATATGACTCGACCCACAGCTTGATAAAAATTTCAGTGGACATGTGGAGAATCCTCCACCATGCAATAGTTGATTTAAAAACTTGCAACGTAACCCTAACTTCTCATTCTTCCACAAGGGTTTTTAGCTCTGCACAATCTAGTTTCTTCACGACCATGAGAGGCTCACTTGTTCTCCTTTTACAGCTCCAATTTGTGTGTAAGGAAGTGCTGCCACTCTAGTATATGAGTTGAGTGATGCACTGATTGTGTCTTGGTATCATTCTACAAGTTGTGTATCGCTGTGAGAGTTATTTTACTCTGTCAAAAGTTTAGAGTGTTGGTCCCTTGTGTTGCCATTGTCATAGCTTTCATTCTGCTCCATCATCGGTGTACTTAGGAATATGAGCCCTACTGCCTCTGTCACAGGTTAGCACGAGGGTTTGTTCTTCAAAGTATTGTTTATCGTACTGGTTCGATTTCTCCTCGGCTCCATATTTCTTGGCTTTCAGGTATAAGTTTCTCCATTCTATTATTTATAAATTTCAAGTTACCGTATTAGTATTAGAATACACAGCTTCTAAATAAAGTCTTGGGTCCTTATTTGTAGGTTACAGTTGCCTTTAAACTTGGAAGAATCCTCTCCAACATTGGATTGACCTCGATACCAAATGGGTAAGCCTTAGTTAAAATATGGCATTCTCCCTTCTTGCAATGGTTAAAGGAAAAAGGGTTTTCAGTTGGGAAGGAAGCACGGCTTCGGTTCCTCCATTGTTTAAATGCTTGGTTTTTAGTTATTACTTCATTGTTGTTATTAAAATCCTTGCATGTTGAAGGGTAACCCCGGCTGCAATGCCATGACTTGTATTTATCTTTTACAGCCTTATGGCTAAGTAATATTGTACTCTATTTCTTAAAATGTGGAGGTTCTCATATCTTCATAGTTTTTAATACGTTATTTTTAAGTTTTGTTTATAAACCCTTGCTACGATGCTGGGTAATACCGACCTTGAGCTGTGTGATGTAATTGGTTATGTCATTAGCCCTACAGCCTGACAATGTGACACATTTGGTTTTAAAAAGGATTTTAACTTCAAGCTTTGTCTCATTTCTGCAATAGTTTTGTACACCTGTAAATTATGATTCTGTGTAATTAGGGTCTTTCCTTCTTGGACTATTAGTGAAGATAAATACTGTTTAAGTTATCTTTTGTAAGTAATTATTGTTAATGTGAGGACTGTAGATCAGTCGTAATGTAAAATTTGTATTTTTATACTTACCTATTCAGAATATAATAGTTAGGGTTTTTAATGGAATGAAACCCTTGTATAAGTATACTCTTAATTTTTTATTTCTTAGGCTCTGTTTCTTTTTTCTTTGGTTTGGCTATTACAGGTGTGTGGTGGTATTTTGACTTGTTAACTATAAATCTTTCTTGCTTGTTTATAAAAGATATTTGTTTTAAGTAAATACTCTAAACCGTCTATTGTATACACTATAACCTTCTTGTAACGTTTATTTTTTTTTTAATTATTAATATAAATGGATTATAACTTAAATAAATTAATTTATAATAGATAAATAAATTGTTAGGGTTTCAACCTTGAGGTTCTTCCTTCAAAGGTATAAGCCTATCTAGTAAATGTAAAATAGTTTCTAAATATGTAAATATTTAGTTTTATATTAGTTATTGTTTATCTTTACATTGCTTCCATTTACTACTTTTTCACATAGAATTTATTCAGAGTTCTCTAAAAGATTAGAAAATAAACTATGTAACTATAATGTAGTTTACTATTTCCTTTCTGCATTTTATTTAGTTAAACTAGGTAAAAACAGTAAACAAAATTAAATCACAAATCTGTTTTTCCTCCATGATATTTAAAACATTAAAATAAAATTACTCTGCTATCTACAGTTACACAATCCTATCTACCATTTTCATCCTCTTATCTACTTTAAGCATTCTATCTGTCCTAGAGTACGGCCTGGTTTCCAGGTGTGGAAAAACACAGTTTTAGAAATTTATTTTCATTCTAACACATTATTCTCTAAATCCATTTCATTTCTATAACAATTTAAGAAAAATACTAACTCAAACATTTCACATACTAAACTGTTAACATTCACATAGGAGTTAACTAAGATTTATTTAACTACACAGTAAAATAAAATAACTTAGAACCTATTGATGATAGACGACAACAGCTTTAGGAGGTCATTCCTCCCTACCAATCTCCTGGAGAGTGCTCAAACAACGCTTCCTCAGGACCCCCGAGCCTGTTCCTGGTCTTCTTGGCTAAGAACTGGTGGAGAATGCAAACAGTAGAACCCTCTGTCAACTGACTAGTTCAATATCTCAGTAAACACTCTGCTCTCAGCAGTATCATCTTCAGCTTAAAAGCTGCAACTAGATCAATCAGCAGTTATCCCCTTAAACACTTTCCAAATTTCCCTTCCATTGAATTTCTATGAAGTACATTCATTCAACCTGAATGATCACTTCTCTAGAATGAATAGCCTCAGGTCTCTTCAATGAGAATTTTTATAAATATTGCCTAGGTCTTTTGGGTCAGTTTTCATTAATTGATCCACCTGCTCTAATTATACTTTCTTGGGGAATCATGACCCCAAATTTAGGGAGGTTTCCACCTACAACAGTTGGAAGTGGTTTGAGGATGTTGCCATATGTTATTTTCCTCTCCAGCGAGTCTCCTCCACCAATTTGATCAGTAAACACTCTTTTAATAGCTCTCCTAAGCTGTTGTCTCCTCCTTTATTTATTTATAAATAAAATATTCAAAATTACATTAAATATCCTTGACCCTGCTGAGTCATCAATTACAACTTAGCATAAAATTTAACATATTGTCCTCAAATAATATCAAATTATTTTTGCAAAATTGGGGTATGTTACATACACGCCCCCCTTAAAGTATAACATCATCCTCGATGTTATTTATTCTTCATCCTTGGAATTCCCCTGGAACAAAATTGGGTATGCATCATGCATATTACTTTCCAATTCCCAGGTGGCTTCCTCTGGACTAAGGTGCTTCCATTGCACCTTCATGTGACCAATGGTGCGGTTTCAAAGTGTGATCTACCTCCACCCGAGGATACAGTCTGGTTCCACCAGAAAATATCCTTCTGGTTCCACCTGTACATCATTCTAGTTAACAACATTATTAGCATCATGAACATACTTCTTTAATACAGAAATGTCAAAAAAATTATGAACTCTTAAATTCGATGGTAATGCTAATTGATAAGCTACTTGTCCAATCCTGGACAGTATTTCAAATGGACCACAGTAACGAGGTTCTAATTTTGCACAATTACTGAACCTCAAAGATCTCTTTTTGGGTCTCACCTTGATGAACACATGTTCACCTACCTGAAACTCTTTTGGAGTTATTTTAAGGTTTTCTTGACTTTTCTGTTGATCCTGCGCAATTTTCAGATTACCTTGTACCTGCTTTACAATTTATTCCACTTCCTTCAATAGTTCAGGACCTGATACTAATCTATCCACCGGATTACTCCAAGAGATAGGAGTATTACATTTCCTTCCATATAAGATTTCGAAAGGACTAAATCTGGCTGACGCTTGATAATTATTATTATAAGCAAATTCTACCAGATCCAAATAATTCTCCCATTTACATGGTCGGTATTTCACATACATTCTTAGTAAATATTCCAGTACTTGGTTTACTCTTTTAGTCTATCCATCTATTTGAGGATGGAATGAAGTACTAAAATTTAGTGTAGTGTTTAATCCTTTAAACAAATATTTCCAAAAGTTTCCTGTAAATTTAGGGTCTCTATCTAAGATTATAACTTTAGGTATTCCATGCAGTCGAAAAATTTGCTTTAGAAAGACATCAGCTATGTTTGCAGCTTTATATGTAGTTTTAACAGGTATAAAATGGGCTGCTTTACTTAAGTTATCAACCACTACCATGATAGAATCATTTAAATTTTGATTTTTAGGCAGTCCAATAACAAAATCGAGATTAATTATCTCCCATTTCCAGCTAGGAATGGGCAACGGTTGAAGTAATCCACCTGGTTGTTGATGTTCAATTTTCACCTGCTAACATTCAAAACACCTAGCGATATATTCTTCCAGTTCAATCTTCATGTTTGGCCAAAAATATTCTTTTCTTAACATATTTATAGTCTTCCGATAACCTGGATGGCCTAAATATGGAGTTTTATGAATTTCATCTAAAATTGATAACTTAACCTTAGGTACATATATTCTGTCTTTGTACAGTAAAAATCCTTTTTCATTCAAACTGTACCCTTTACTTAAGCTTTCTGTTGAATTTTCTTTCGTTTTAGCTTGTAAAATTTGATAAATTTCATCTTGTTCTATCCCTGCTTTAAGCTGTTCATCTAGATCTATTGTATAAGTGCTGATAACTGCTGTAAAGTTCAGCCTTACATTTCTACTTAATGCATTAGCAAGTTTATTTTCTTTCCCTTTAATGTGCTGAATTTAGAAATCACACTCACTTAGAAAAGATATCCACCTAGCTTGTCTAGCATTTAGATTAGGTTGATCTAACAGATATTTTGGTCCTTTATTATTGGTCATTAGAATAAATTTTATTCCAATTAGGTGATGACGCCACATCTTTAGAGCATGCATATCAACAGCTAATTCCATATCATAACTTGCATAATTCTTTTCATGAACCTTTAATTTCCTAGACTCATAGGCAATAACATGCCCTTCTTGAGTCAATATTCTACCTAAACGATCATTGCAGGCATCAGTACACACTACAAATTCTTTATTTGGATTAGCTATTCTTAAAATAGGTGCACTGGTTAATAGAGTTTTTAACTTTTTAAACCTATCCTCGCATCTCTGGTTCCAATCAAATTTCTTTCCTTTCTTCTGCAAAGAAGTTATCAGATTTGTGATTCTCAAAAAACCTTCAATGAACCTTCGGTAATAACCGTTAATTCCCATGAAGGATCGAACACCAGTTACATATTTAGGAACGGGCGAATCTTCAATCGCCTTTATCTTTTCGAGATCCACCGAAATCCCTTCCTTGGTCACCACATGACCTAAGTACTAAATTTTATCCTTCAAGAAATCGCATTTACTAAAATTTGCAAAGAGTTAATGATTTCGTAACTCTTGCAAAATAATTTTTAAATGTTCCCTATGTTCTTCTTCAGATTTCGAATAAATTAATATGTTGTCGATAAACACAACCACAAATTTGTCTAGATATTTATGCATTACTTGTTCATTAGTCACATAAAAATAGCTGGGGCATTAGTAAGCCCGAATGGCATGACGACAAACTCGTAATGACCATATCAAGTCCTAAAAGCTATTTTAAAGCTATCTTCATCTTTAGTCCTAACTTGGTGATATCTAGACCGTGGCTGCACATAGTTGATCAAACAGATCATCTATGCAAGGCAATGAATATCTATTTTTAATATTCATCTTATTCAACTGATGGCAATCTATGCAAAGTCGCATAGTTCCATCCGTTTTCTTAATGAAGATGATAGCTGCCCCCCAGGGAGACACACTGGGTTGAATATACTTCTTGTCAATAAGTTATTTTAATTGTGACTTTAATTCATTAAGTTCAAGTATGTTCATTCAATAAGGGGCCTTTGAGCTAGGTACTGCACCAGGTACTAGCTCAATGGTAAAATCTAGTTCCCATTTTGGACATAGTCCCGAAATTTCTTTCGAAAATAAATCAACATACTCTCTTAAAACTGCTATGTAATCCAATTTTAATTTGTTTGTTTTATTTAGATTTTCCTCATCAGTTATTGTTACTGCATAAGATTTACAACCCTTCCTAAAATCTCTCTTAAGCTACAGAGCATAAATCCGCCTTATGGTTGTTTTTCTAGTGATTCCCTTTACACTTATTGATTTCCCATCATTATTTATACACGTAAAGGTTTTATCATAACAGTTTAAGATCATCCTATGTTGCTCTAACCAATCCATACCAATTAATATGTCGTAATAACCAAGAGGTAGTACATTAATCTCTACAACAGTTTCAAATTGATCCATAACTATTGCACATTTCTTTACAAAACAAGTTACCTTCCTTTTTGTACCAGTGGCTAACTGAACCAACCAAGAATTTTCAAATTTTTCAACATGCAACTTACATTTTTCTACCAATTTAGGTGAAATATAACTGAGACTGGCTCCTGGATCAATGAAAATAGCTATAGGGGTTTGGTTTATCATACCTTCTACTTCCAGCATGGAAGTTTGATAGTCTGCTTGTCGATTCTCCAAGGCTGCATTCATTCTGGGCATAGTCCTCGCTAGGTCTCCAACAGTCATTTCCTCCTGTATGGTATGAATATTACTGACAGTATTTTTCTGATTAGGATAAACCGAGGCATAATCTGGGCCACTACACTGCCAACACTTTATGGGTTCCTTACATTCAAAGTTCTTTGTGTAATTACCATGATTATTAACAGACTCTTTCCCCTTTGAATTGTTCTGATTGCTTGGCGAATTATTCTTATTCTCTTGGAAATTCTTGTTAGAAAAATTTATGGCCTTATTATTTTTGGAATTTTGGTTGGGTACAAACTCTTTCTTCTTTTTATCATAATGATTGTTATTCTTTTTGGCCTTCCAGTTGACTATGCTCTTCTTCTTTTGATTTTGTTCATAATATAAATTGGCTTTCCTCATGGCTTCTTCCATAGTTTTTGGATTGTCATACTCAATCCTATCCTTGATGTCATAAGGTAAACAACTGAGGAATCATTGTACCTTTGGTTTTTCATCTACAAGGTATGGCACATACCTAAGCAGACTTAAAAACTTCCTGTTCAAATCTTTCATAGTCATTGAACCTAGATTAAGATCATAGAATTATTTTTCTCTCTCTTCATAGTACTGCTCAGATAGAAATTTATTTTCAAAGTACTTCTTGAAGGTACTCAAATTTACATTCTTCTCTCTTATTCCCTCAGACTCTCTTTAAGTCTTGCCACCATATATCAGCCTTCCCTGAAAGATTGTAGATAGCCACTCTAGCCTTTAATTGGTTAGAATAGTTGTAAATGTGGAAGTACTTCTTCATCCCAGATAACCAAGATTTCGCTTCCTCCCCCTTCTCAGTTTCTCCACTGAATGTTGGTGGTTTAATCTTTTTAAACTCCCCATAAATTTCCTCATAAATTTTATATTTTCTCTTTTTAGTATAATGGTTATCATCACTACTATCACTAGTGGAATGAAAATTACGTTGATCACCAAATACCTCTAAAGATGAGTTGCTTTCATTTTTAGTCTATTTAATCCTTTTTTATTTATGTTGGTGACTTATATCTTCTGAATCAGCTCTTTTACTCCTTCCCTCAGTTTGAAATCTTTTTATTAAGATTTGATTCAGCTCCTCCTGAGCTCTCAGAATCCTTTCATTTTCTTGTTTAATAGATTCCATTTCAGATTTTAAGTCTTTTACTGTTTGTAAAAGCTCTGAGGAATGAGTGGTTATGTCTTCTTGGATAGGGTCTCTTTGTAAGTTTTCTTGTTCAGTAAAGGGAGATTCCTCTTCTGCATATTCCTCCAGTCTTTCCATACCTGTTGTTAAACTTCAGAAACAATTTCTCTGTTGAATAACATTAAAAGAAAATGTAACATTGACAAAAATAATTTAAATTCATTGTTTCATAAAATCAAGTTGGTATTCATCAAGGTGTAGTGCTTAAACCTTGTGCTCTGATACCACATGTCAAAACCCCCAAATTTTTACAATTTTTTTTTTTTTAATGTAACATAAAATGTCTATAGTTGCAGTTTGATAACTACTAGAGGCTAGCAGAAAAATGAAACAGTTAACAAAAGTAATGATTAACTTTAAACACATAAAAACTAATACTACTTTAATTTTGATATGTTATGTAAATGACCTACATTCAGTTACTTATAGCTAAACTGATGAATTGATTTTTTCAAGTAGGTGAGAAGTTATGTTCTAAGCTGGGGCTTACTTAGAAATTGCTAACTCAGCTGGATTTCTGGATCTTACAGGTTCAACAGGTAAATTTTGAACAAGGATGAGTTTATTAAAGTGTTAAATCCAGATGTACTTCTTTAGCATATATAAACTGCTAGAGTAAATATTTGCTTAAAAGAGTTCAAGGATACTATGAGGTAAATTAACTATTCTTTATTTGTTTTATAACTAAGACAGTATTTTATGTCGAAAGATCAATATCCTTGCTATACTAAAGGTCTTTTACCAACATGAACTTCTACTTCAAAAAATATTCTTTCTAGCTATAAGCTAAGTTACTTACAAATTCTATATGGAACTCCTGATTTAATCTAACGACACTTTTATTGAAACAAGAGTTTACTGCCATTACTATTTCTAATATCTAAAACACTGCTTATAAGCATGAAAATAAATCTAAGGTCTTAGAAGAAAAATCTTCAATAGAACCTTTAGCTCTACTTTTGACTCTGCTCCAGTAGAGAAAAATTATCAACTTATTATTGTTTTACAGTTATAAATGTTCACTTATAAAGTAGTCGTTAAGTTATAATTCCAATTTTTCTAGTTTCATCTAGTCACAAGTATTGTAGCAAAAAAAATACATCACTTAATAACATTACTATGTGATTCTATCTTTAACCCTGGATAGTCTTACTATCATGTATTTACCAAGTTTAATCTAAACATTGGTTGATTGATAAGAATTTGGTTCTTTATGGAAACCCAAAGATCACTAACTTTTAAGAAGTCTTTCATCTATGACACTATCTACTTCATGCAAATGTAGAAAATATTCTTGTGTAGAAAACACTACCTAACGTTTATATATGCAAAGTTGGACCTAAGATATTTATCTTATCAACTTTGAATTTCCATAACACTAAAGTAAACATAGCATTACTCCCTTTTAAAAAAAAATATAGGGTTTGAGTGAAGAATAATTAGGAGTATTATTGACTATAAATCAATGACCTAAACTTCAATATTGATCTCCACTATATTTATTGAACTTATTGTTATTCCATGCAAATGATAATAATTTATAATATGTTTTCCTAATGGATTGATTATGGTGTTATCGAACTGCACATACAACGAATTGACTTCATACCAAAATGTTTTGGTTGAATATAATATATGATTATATCGATGGGTTGATTCCATGTGTTCCGACATAACAATGATATGTTACCAACCTTATCATTAGTGTTAGAACATTTTATGATTGGCAATAATGTTGTTCTTCCGAACAGTGTAGGAGAACTATATGACTCGACCCATAGCTTGATAAAAATTTCAGTGGACATGTGGAGAAGCCTCCACCAGGAAATAGTCAATTTAAAACTTGCAATGTAACCCTAACTTCTCATTCTTCCACGAGGGTTTTTATCTCTGCACAGTTTGGTTTCTCCGCGGCCATGAGAAGCTCACTTGTTCTCGTTTTACAGCTCCATTTTGTGTGTAAGGAAGTGCTGCCACTCTAGTTTACAAGTTGAGTGATGCACAGATTGTGTCTTGGTATCATTCTACAAGTTTTGTATCGCTGTGAGAGTGATTTTACTCTGTCAAAAGTTTATAGTGTTGGTCCCTTGCATTTCCATTGTCATATCTTTCATTTTGATCCATCGTCAATGTAGTTTGGAATATGAGCCCCACTGCCTCTGTCAGAGGTTAGCACAAGGGTTTGTTCGTCAAAGTGTTGTTCGTCATGCTGGTTTGATTTCTCCTCAGCTCCAGAGTTCTTGGCTTTCAGTTATAAGTTTCTCCATTCTATTATTTATAAATTTCAAGTTACCATATTAGTATTAGAATACACAGCTTATAAATAAAGTCTTGGGTCTTTATTTGCAGGCTACATTTTCCTTTAAGCTTGGAATAATCCTCTTCAACATTGAATTGACCTCGGGACCAAACGGGTAAGCCCGGATTAAAACGTGGCATTCTCCCTGCTTGCAATGGTTAAGGGAAAAAGGGTTTTCAGTTGGAAAGGAAGCACAGCTTCAGTTCCTCCATTGGTTAGATGATTGGTTTTTAATTATTACTTCATTGTTGTTATTTAAACCCTTTCATGTTGCAGAGGAACTTCGGCTACTATGCTGTGACTTGTATTTAGCTTTTACAGCCTTATGGCTAAGTAATATTGTACTTTGTTTCTTAAAATGTGTAGGTTCTCTTGTCTTCATAGTTTTTAATAATTTATTTTTCATTTTTGTTTATAAACCCTCGCTATGATGCTGGGTAATACCGGCCTTGAGCTGTGTGATATAATTTGGTAATGTCGTTAGCCGTACGGCCTGACAATGTGACACATTTGGTTTTAAAAAATATTTTAACTTCGAGCTGTGTCTCGTTTATACAATAGTTTTGAAAACCTGTAAATTATGATTTTGTGTAATTAGGGTCTTTCCTTCTTCGACTATTAGTGAAGATAAATACTGTTTAAGTTATCTTTTGTAAGTAACTATTGTTAATGTGAGGACTGTAGATCAGTCGTAATGTAAAATTTGTATTTTTATACTTACCTATTCAGAATATAATAGTTAGAGTTTTTTATGGAATGAAACCCTTGTATAAGTATACTTTTAATTTTTTATTTCTTAGGCTCTGTTTCTTGTTTCTTCGGTTTGGCTATTACAGGCGTGTGGTGGTATTTTGACTTGTTAATTGTAAATCTTTCTTGCTTGTTTATAAAAGATATTTGTTTTAAATAAAGACTGTAAACCATCTATTGTATACACTATAATATTCTTGTAACGTTTATATTCTTTTTAATAATTATTAATATAAATGGATTATAACTTAAATAAATTAATTTATAATAGATAAATAAATTGTTAGGGTTTCAACCCTGAGGTTCTTCCTTCAAAGGTATAAGCCTATCTAGTAAATGTAAAATAGTTTCTAAATATGTAAATATTTAATTTTATATTAGTTATTGTTTATGTTTACATTGTTTCCATTTACCACTTTGTCACATAGAATTTATTAGAGTTCTCTAAAATATTAGAAAATAAAGTCTGTAACTATAATGTAGTTTATTGTTTTCTCTCTGCATTTTATTTAGTTAAACTAGGCAAAAATAGTAAACACAATTAAATCACAACTCTGTTTTTCCTGCATGATATTTAAAACAATAAAATAAAATTACTCTGCTATCTATAGTTACACAGTCCTCTCTACCATTTTTATTATCTTATCTACTTTAAGCATTCTATCCGTGCTAGAGTACGGCCTAGTTTCCAGGTGTGGAAAAACACAGTTTTAAAAATTTATTTTCATTCTAACACATTATTCTCTAAATCCATTTCATTTCTATAAAAATTTAATAAAAATACTAACTCAAACATTTCACATACTGAACTATTAACATTCACATAGGAGGTAACTAAGATTTATTTAACTACATAGTGAAATAAAATAACTTAGAACCTATTGAGGACAGATGACAACAACTTTAGAAGGTCGTTCCTCCCACCCAATCTTGTGGAGAGTACTCAAACAACACTTCCTCAGGACCCCCGAGCCTGTTCTTGGTCTTCTTCACTAAGAACTGGTGGAGAATGCAAACAGTAGAACCCTCTGTCAACTAGCTAGTTCAATATCTCAGTAAACACTCTGCTCTCAGCAGTATGATCTTCAGCTTAAAAGCTGCAACTAGATCAATCAACAGTTATCCCCTCAAATACTTTCCAAATTTCCCTTCCATTGAATTTCTCTAAAGTACATTCATTCAACCTGAATGATCACTTCTCTAGAATGAGTAGCCTCAGCTCTCTTTAATGGGAATTTTTATAAATATTGCCTAAGTCTTTTGGGTCAGTTTTCATTAATTGAGGCACCTGCTCTGATTCCAATTTCTTAGGGAATCATGACCCCAAATGTAGAAAGGTTGCCACCTGCAACAGTTGGAAGTGGTTTGAGGATGCTGCCATATGTTAGTTTGCTCTCCACCTAGTCTCCTCCACCAATTTGACCAGTAAACACTCTTTTAACAGCTCTCCTAAGCTGTTGTCTCCTCCTTTTTTTATTTATAAATAAAATATTCAGAATTACATTAGATATCCTTCACCCTGCTGAGTCATCAATTACAACTTAACATAAAATTTAACATATTGTCCTCAACTAATATCAAATAATATAATTTTTTTTTTGCAAAATTGGGGTATGTGATAGTATAAGTTTCAAAGGAGCATTTATGGCAGCATAATTCACAAGGGAATGATATTCTGAATGTTTGCAGTTCTTTTTTATATTATTTTTCTATTGAACAAACCCTACCTTTCCCTGAATTTTTTGAATGGTGTGCGAATAGTTACTTGTCCTCCAAAAGAGTTATTATGAGTCATACAATGTCAAAAATCCTTTGTAGAGTTGACGCGAAAATTATTCCCGGGATATTGAGTCTACCTGATAATTTCCCTGATAGCTATGAGTCTTTAAATGAGCAAGTATTAACTGAAATGTATAGAAATTGTAGAACTGAAGTCAGATGCCAATTTTTATCCAGTATTCTGAAAGATGGTCAGTCATTAGAAGGTTTATTTCTACCATACAATGTTCATATTTCAAGAAGGAAGTACAGTTGGTCATCTCACTTGTCAGTCAAATTTTGGGTTTAGATGATGATACTCATATTAGTGAAGTCATCTTAGATTTTTTTCTAAGTATAGGTTCAATTGACCCTGAATAACATTCAACCCATTGTTTTAATCTTGTTGAGTATCTAGCCGAAGTTATCCATACCCAATTGGTCGAATTCCTTAAAGTTAGGTTCTTTAGATATCAGTCATATTTGATGAACATGATTTTGTGTTCTATATGTCAAAGTTGCAGTTCTTGTCTACCATGTTCTCTTCAAACCTCCCGAAACAGATTAACATGTTTGAGTTCCTAAATACAATCATGGCTGAGATTTACAAATTGCTTTTCGATGATGTCTTGCCAAGGGTGTTGGAAGACATAAGACTTATGTTACAGTCTTCCTCTAAAGACAAAATAGGATATTGGTTCTTGTATAAATAATTTACTGTTCTTAGAGTGTATGGGTTCACTGGAGAACCATATAGGTTACCCGCTCTTTTGACTCCAAGAATATTTACATTAGAGTTTATGAGATAGAGGTTATATGCAGAAGAAGAACATTTTGGGGCATTTTAAAACTATTCCAATGCTAAATTTCCTCTCAAAGTTCTTCCTTTCATTTTTAAAAATAAAAGTGCCTTGTTAGTCATAGATAAATTGTTAGAAGTTATGGATTTTCATAAAGAGCAAAAAGTAAATTGTGACCCACATCACATTATTTCTCAGAGGAAGCAGTTGAACAAAAATAAACCATATTATCTTCAAATTGTTGAAGGGTTAGATAAAATAGCAAATTTGGCTAATTTTGAAGAAAATTTAGAAGCTGATGAAGATACGAGGAACATATTGACTGTAGTGGCTTAAACGCCTGTTAATTCCAACATTATGAATAAAAGGAGTCTTTCTGAAGCTGATGGCATGGATGTAGATGAAGATATTTTTCATAAAAATATCAAAACACACCTTCAAGATGAGCAAACTATTTCAGAAGAAATATTTTCAGAAGATTTAAAGAAGATGGTCCTGTTCTAGAAAATTTTTGTACAGATGCATCAATATTCCTTCAGAGAAGAAATTAAGGCAGAGTCCAGTTCCCCTTACAAATCTAGGATAGATTTAATATCAAGTTATGCTGACAAATAAATGCAATCATCAGAGGAAACTAAGAATTCATTGATTTCAACTCTAGACGTAGAGAGGAATACCCTGAAATTCACTGTGGTAAGTGACAAGAAAGTGCATGAAATGGATATGAAGCTAGACAAAATCAGCGTTGTTGATAAAATACAACTTTATAAACAAACTAGAGATGTTATTTACTCTGATTTGTTACATGCAATTATGAAAATTACTAAATTACAATCCCTTGTAGATAAGATGAAGGTTCAATTGAAGCACGAAAAGGTTGAAAATAATGCAAATTTGATTCATATTAAAAACTTACAAGGAGATGTTGTAAGCCTAAGGGAGCGAACCAGGTAATATGCAGGTGACCAAAAAGCTTCTAGAGGAGAAGGAGAATGCCATTCAAGTGTTGAATAAGATACTTAAAGTCCCTAATGCTGAACATGTTCAGTCTTTAGAATTATTTACACTTCAAGAGGAAAAAGAGAAAGTTTATCAGGAAATGATGGATTATAAAGGAAAATCATTGAAGCCACAAGAGGAGAAAAAGAAGTGGGAAGTAGAAAGAACCGAATTGATGGCTCATATTGTAAAGTTGAAAAAGGATCAAAATGATGAAAAAGAATTTATGGAAGAATTGATGAGTCAACCCTTTGTTGACACTAATTTACCCCTTGTTAATGTTGAAAAACCATTAAATGAATTTTCTGCAGATTCTTTATTAGTTCCTATGTCTCGGGTGAGCTTGAAAGAAGTGGAGATTAAAGAATTAAAAGAGGAAAATGAAAATGTCAAATAAGAATTAGCTAAGAGCATTGAGGAGAAGAATAATTCATGGAATGATAAAACCCAATTACAAAAAAAGTTCAATGAATTAAAAGAAATAAGTATAGGAAAAGATCCTTTACATGGAGCTAAACATTTGATTTGGGATACTTTGTCTATGGAAATCACCAAGTTCAGGCATTATTTAGAATTTTATTGATGATGAATGTGCACTGGTAAATTTAGGTACTCAAAGATTGAAATTGGCCAATGAAACTATGGAAAATAACCCTTTGAATACTACCCACAATGCTTTGAATTTCTTAAATTCTTTAACATGTCAGAATTTGCAGGACATTGGGATCAAAGACAGAGTAGCAATTGTGTTATGGGCAAAGAAGTTTATCAATAAACATCAACTCATGAAAGTGGTGCAGGATAAGGCGAATAGAATGTCTTCTCAAAAAAAGGATTTCATGCTTGATTTTAAAGATTTATTTGATGATGGTCTCCCTTCCTTTTGAGATGATGAAGGACGGTTGTTTTCCCAGGAGCAATATCACAGCTTATTGGTATAGAATCACATCGATCATTCCAAATTTGAATATTTAGTCAAAGGGTTAACAGGAAAGGTCATTGTGGAAAAATTGATAGAAGACTTTGAGATATTGGATAGATTTTTAATTATTAAGAAAGGATTTCCTGCCATGTCTTATGAAGCTTATGTGCATTTGGAGGTGTCAATAAGAGAGATGATAGAATACGACACTCCAAATGTGGAACAATGGAAGGTCATGGAGAAATTTGGAAAGACCAAGTACATACTACATTCATCAACACAGGTGTTGCAGTTCGTGAAGTTGTTTGTTCGGGATACCTTGTAGTTACTAAGTTTAGTATAATCAAGCAATCTGTTATTTCAATCAAAGCATGTAATTATTATTCCTAGTTATTAGGGATATGGTTACAAAAACTTATGATTAACAGATTATTTGGTTATTGATCTTCTTGGGAAGAAACTATTTTTGTATATATTTGAATTTATTTGATGTATTGGGGGTTGGAACCCATAAGCTTGGACCAATGTTTTTGAGAACTTATGATTTTTTAATGAAATTATAGAGCTGAATGCTAGTTGATCTTCAAAGATTCATGTGTTGTTTATGTTACAGTCTGCGCCTTTTTTCCTTGTGATTGTTTTCTAAGTGTTTACCTTCCATTCTATTTTATTTCATATCTTAACGTAGTGTTTAATAGTTTCATAATTCATACATGTTATGCTCTGGCTATTGTTTCATATATTCACAAATATTTCCTCTAAAGTTGATATGGAATTCATCTTGTGATGCTCTATATTGATGGATTGTTCATGTTTGTCTCCTATCACCTGAAAATCAATGAATGAATATAACTGAATGATTATCTTGCATTTGTTGGAATTCTATGTATGAAGCTTTGTATTATCTTTATCTATTTTGACTCCATTTCCCAATGGTTATATGTGTTGTTTCAACCATCCACATAACTTAAATTATTGATCTCAACATCTGGCCCTATTAAATTTATATTTGAGATATCTCGCTCTGGAAAGAAAATCCAGTTTCTTTCTAAAGTGGTTTTTGGTGTTACCTTAAGATTACCTTTCACAACCCTGGGTATATTTTGAGTGCTAAGAAATTGGCACCGTTGCCAGGGACGAAGGTGCAAATCATCCCAGGGAGGAACGACAAAGTTTATAAAGATTAAGAAAAGATTTTTGTGGGAAAACAAGAATTTTTATCAGTAAAGAAGGTTGTACATTTTCCCTGGCGTTTCCAGTTTCAAATTATTTCAAGATTTCAAAAGATATCCTGGTTTTGAAAAGACATACACGAGGTAATTTTGATATTGAAGTTTTATGAAGTTTGGAGGATCCAGAAAAATTATTTAAGAAAAAAGACAAAGAAAAAAATAGATATTTCTCTGTTTAGTGCATCATCTTCTCAAGATTTTCATAGCATCCTTGATCAAGAATGGGAAATTAATGTTGAAAAGCATTTGTTAAAATCTAAATCTAAATCTGATCTTAAAATTGTTGAATTCAACCCTCGTAGATTAGAATCTTATTTACTTAATTCCCTTTAGATAGATCTTCAACAGTCTGTGAAGGTTGAGGAAAGACCTATTGTTCAAATCATTCAAAATTTCTCAGTCCCTCCAAATCCACCTATACCAATGAAAGCCATATTTGCTCCTTTACGTTTACCTGCTGTATTGCATGATCTTCTCCAAAATTATTCCCAGAGAATTTCTTTATTTAATGGAGAGGAAGGTATAACAACAAAGTAGCATGTGGAAAAATTTGAGGATTTTGTTGACTTGTAGGAAGTTGATTATGTGGATGTTAAAATCTGGTTGTTTGCTCAAAGCTTATCAGGGGAAGCAAAGAAATGGTTTAAATACTTTCCAGCTACATCTATCCTAACCTTTCAAGCTTTCCAAAATGCATTTCTAGAAACGTGGGATGATAAACAAATCCCTTTGCAGCTTTTGTCCCAATATAATAGTCTTAAGAAAGGATTTTTTGAATCTGTTCATGAATTTTCAAGCAGATTTATGAGAGTTTATAATTCCATTCCAGAAGATATAAAACCTTCTGCAGTGGCTGCTAAACCTCATTATGCTGAGGCCTTTGATAACGACTTTGCATTTTCATTAACGGAGAGAAAGTTAGTGTGTCTCACTACCATGTTCATAGATTCTTTAGAAGTGGAAAAAAATATGATGGCGAGTGGAAAGATGAAACAAAGAGACATTGATAGGAATAAAATAAGAAAATAAAATATTCCTTCTACTTCTTCTTCTACTACTGATATTGAATTTGAAATGATGTTGAAAACAATGGAGAAGTTAATGCATAGATTGACTATGGACAATAGATCATTTAATAGAGAACAAGCTGGTCCTAAAATCATAAATCCAAATTTTAGAAGGCCAAATCCTCCTATGCTTCCACAAAACAGGCAAAGAGATATGAGAAACCCAAGGAATCAAGAAGAACAACAGATTCGACCACCTTTCCCTGAGAATTATGTTGCAGATGAAGAAGACCCCGCTGAGAATGAAATTCATCTTTTTGGGAAATTAGATTCAGAGATATACCTTATTGAAGAAGAACATCACATGTTTACACAGGAAGGTGGAAATGATGATTTTGAAAAGGAATCAAAGCAATATCAAAGGGGTTATTTACATGCTATGGATGATGTACAAAGGAAGACTAGGTTAAGAAATAGAGAAGTTGTTGTAAATAAAGGGAGGCCAAATTCAAACTAGCCTTCTACCAGTTCATTAAATACAGAAAAAGGAAAGGAAATACAAAAAGATCCCATTGTGAATAAGAAAGTTGAGAATAAAATAGAAAAAACAAATGGCACCAGTAGATGTAGAGAAAGTTACTTCTATCTTCAATTTGAAGAATGCATTTTCCAAGCTGAAAATCTTTGTTCCTTTTAATGAGTTGTTGAGGAATAATGAGTACAGGGATACGATAACAAGGATGGTTAAAGGTCAAGGAGAGTTTCAATCAGACATTTTAGAGTTGATAGATGATAATACTACTATTTCATTTGGGCCAAAGGTTGAAAGTATAGATGATGAAGAGGTTCCTCCATTTTATTTGAGTTTTAATGTGCATGATATGGTTGTACATTATGACATCTTAGATTCGGGTGCATCACATAATTTAATTCCTAAAGGAGTAGTTGAAATTTTGGTACTGGAAGTTACAAGACCATATAAAGATTTGTATTCCTTTGATTCTAAGAGGGTGAAGTGTCTTGGTCTAATTAAGTATAAGGTAGTGACTTTAAATAAATTTCCAGCTAAAGCAATAGTAATGGATGTTGTAGTGGCAGACATTCCACCAAAATTTGGAATATTATTATCAAGGTCTTGGACTTCAAAGTTAAAAGTTAGTTTACAAATGGACGTTCCATACACTACTATTCTTGTCAAAGATGGAAGTAGGAGGTTGTACAGTGAGAAAAGAACTCCTTATGTAGTAAGAAGTCAAGATAGACCCGGTATTCATCATATATATGTTGTCGATACTGACTTGGGCTCTTCTATTTTCTTTAATGATATTGTCCCATGTGATTTGGAATCTACATTGCAAATTAAATCTGAAAAGAATGAAGAGGGAGTAAAGGAACAAGATGTTTTGGAAAAGAAACAGAAAAGAGATGGATTGTGGACCATGTATTTTGATGGGTCTATGGCAAAGGTTGGTGCTGGTGTTGGTGTATATATAATTTTTCCTATTAGTGATTTTAAAGATTTAACATATAAATTAACATTTGAATGTGTGAATAATGTGGATGAATATGAAGCTTTGTTACTTGGGTTGCATGCATTGAAAGATCTGAGAGCACAAAGGATAAGAGTTTTGGGAGATTCAGAGCTTCTAATAAACCAGGTGAATGACAGTTATCAAACCAGACATCCCCAGATGAGAGCTTATAGAAATGAAGTATGGGATATGTTTGGTAACTATTTTACAGAACATACAATTAAGGTGTTTCCTATTTATGAGAATACAGTAGCTAATTCTTTGGCAGTTGCTGCTGGTAAATTTAAAACTCCAAGTGCTGGCCAAAAGGAATATCAAGTGGATATTGTAAATAGACCATCCATACTTGATAATTCTAAATATTTGCAAGTATTTGAGGATGATATGTAGATAAAAATATTTTTGGAACTTTCTTGGGAGTTTGTGAACACTCATATTGATGGTGAAAATGATAATTGTGAAAATTTCCAAGATGCTGAAGAAAGCGAAGAAGAAAAGATTAGTACGAAAAAATTGAAGGGAACTTTAGGAGGAAAGGATATCATTCAATTAAAAAGTAATTTTATACCAAGAGGTTTGATCCCCTTAGAGAAACTTTTTGATCAAAATTATGTTGCTAAAGATCCAAAAGTGAAACCTGCTGATAATGCTATTGAAGATAGAAACATTGGTACTAAAGAGAATCCAAAGATTTTGAAGCTGTCTAAAAACTTGCCTACCAAAGAAAAAGAAGAATATGCGAACTTGATGAAAAAGTATACTGATGTGTTTTCCTGGAGTTATGATGACCTTAAGGAATATGATACTTGAATAATACAACATACTATTCCAATCAAACCTAGAGAAAAACCTTTCAAACAGAAACCCGGAAGAATAAATCCAAAGCTGTTACCAATTATTGAGAAGGAAATCAAAATTTTGTTTGATGCCAAAATAATTGTGACTTTAAGATTCTTAAGGTGGGTTGCTAATTTGGTTCCTGTCAGAAAGAAAAATGGAGGAATAAGGATTTGCATAGATTTTAGGAATTTGAATAAAGTCACAATGAAAGATAATTATTCTTTGCCAAAGATGGATCATATTTTGCAGAAAGTGGTTAGAGCAGAAAGAATTTCAATGGTGGACGGTTTTTCAGGGTACAATCAGATTAAGGTGTTACCTGAAGGTCAAGAAAAGACTGCTTTCACCACACCATGGGGGAACTTTTATATATGCAAAGATGCCTTTTGGTTTGATGAATGCAGGGGATACCTTCCAGTGAGCCATGGATATTGCATTTGCAGGAGAAATAAGAAAATTTGCGGTAATTTATATGGATGACATCATGGTATATTCAAGGTCTGATAGAGAGAATATTCACCATTTGGAAAAAGTTTTTATAAAATGCAGAAAATTTGGTATATCATTGAATCCAAAAAAATCAAATTTCACATTAGAAGAGGGAAAGTTGTTGGGACACATGATTTCAAAGGATGGAATAAAGATTGATCATGATAGAGTCAGTGAAATTTTGAAGGTAGGAGAACCAAGAAGCAAAAAATAAATACAATCATTCCTGGGATAGGTAAATTTTTTGAAAAGGTTCATTCCCAGTTTTGCTGGAATATTAATGAATATCACAAATATGCTGAAAAAGGGTCATGAAATAAAATGGACAGCAGAGGCTAAGAAATATTTTAAAGAAATAAAACAATCCATTTCAGAAGCTCATATGTTGGTGAGTCTAGACTTCACTAAATGTTTCTTAATATTTTCATATGCTTCAGAACATACTATTGCTGCAGTTTTGTTACGGAAGAATAATGAGAACATGGAGCAACCTATAGCCTTTTTCAGTAAGATGTTGAGAGATGGGGAATTAAAATACGATATTATGAAGAAACAAGCATATGCTTTGGTTAAAGCCTTGAAATATTTTAGTGTGTATATTCTTCATTCACATATAATTGCTCATGTTCCAACCAGTGCAATAAAAGGGATTCTCAGACAGCCTGACTCGAAAGGAAGAAGAGTGAAATGGATAGAAACATTATTGGAGTATGATATAGAAATTAGACCTACCAAGTTGATTAAAGGGCAGGGACTTGCAAAAATGTTGACAGATTCAAACTGTGAATATTTACAGCTTAATTTCTTATCTAGTCAATATCATGAGTTGGACACAGGGGTGGAGGTAATGATCGATTTCACTACATATCCATGATATTTTGATATCTTTCATGTTCTTCAAAATTTACAAGCTCCTGTAGGATTAAGTAAAACAAGAAAAATATCTGTGAAGTTGAAAACTGCTAAATTTTGTATTTTAAATCAGTACCTTTATTGGAAGGATATTGTAGGTGTGTTACTTAATTTCTTTTTAGAAAATGAATCCCAACACAAAGTGAAAGAATTTCATAAAGTATATTGTGGAGGACATCATTCTTGGAAAGTGACAACAAACAAAATTTTGAGAGCATGTTTTTATTGATCATCATTATTTTTTGACATGTACAAAGAAACTATCACATGTCATCAATGCATGATTTTTGATGGTAAGAGAGAATTAATTCCACTCCCTCTTAATCCAATAACAGTAGAAGCTCCTTTTCAGTAGTGGGGTTTGGATTTCATTGGAGAAATAAACCCAAATTCTTCAGGACAACATAAATGGATTTTGATAGCCACAGACTATTTCACAAAGTGGATTGAAGCAATACCTACCAGGAGAGCTACTGAGACAGTAATTATGGATTTTCTTGAAGAAAATATATTGGGTAGGCTTGGGTGTCCTAGAAGAATAGTGACTGATAATGCAGCAACTTTTAAATCCAAAAAGATGATTAATTTTTGTCATAAGTTTCACATCAGTTTAAATCATTCAACTGCTTACTACCCACAGGGAAACAGATTGGCCGAGTCTTCTAATAAGAGTCTGGTAAGAATTATTAAGAAGTTGTTAGAAGATTACAAGAGAGCTTGGCACACCAATATTAAGTATTCTTTGTGGGTTGATACAATTAGCACTAAAAGGGAAATTGGAATGTCTCTTTTTCAATTGGTATATGGAACTGAAGTCATTGTTCTAGCATCATTGGGTGTTCCAGTTATGAAATATTTTCAGGAACAACAGGATGAGCCAAACCGCATGAAAAGAAGGATAAACCAAATTATCAAATTAGAGGAGCAAAGGAATAAAGCTTATGATAAAGTGTAGATACACCAAGAAAAAATGAAAAATACTTTTGATAGAAAGGTGAAAGAAGAACAGTTCCAAATTGATGACCTGGTATTAAAATGGGATGCTCCTAAGGAAGATAAGCATGGAAAATTTGACCACATGTGGGTAGGTCCTTATGTTATTGTAGGTCATAGAGGGGAAAATGCATTTATTCTAGAATATCGAAATGGGGTTTCTTTGGAGAGTAACCCTGTTAATGGAAGATTTTTCAAGCATTACCTGTCCTAAGGTGGAGGGAAAAATTTGTACCATAGTTTGTAAATATTTATTTTCTTGAAAGCAGTACATATGGTGAACCGAATATTTTTGAAGCCCGGAGTGAAGGCCCTAAGATTTAGGAGGATAGCCATTTTTCTTTATTTAGAAAATATATATAAGAGAAAAAATAAAAAAGTTTGGATATTTGGATACAAAAGTTAGAGACAGGCACCTGGTCTACGAGTTCTTTGATACCTCACAGTGAGGATATCATCCCCAGTTGGAGCCAGTTGTTAACACCCCCTATGTTGAACAATTGAGGAGGAAATGTGGTCGAGAAATGATAAAGGGATACTTAAAAAATTAGTAAAGGTTGGTAGTCATGAGTCCCTTATTAAAATGCACATTTTGGTTAATTCATTGCACAATTCAAAGGTGTTAATTTATTAGTGTGAAAATCTACGGTTACAAATTGATCCACTAGGGAAAGTTACGCAAGACAGAAGTTTTGACGAAGAGGCAGAAGTGGCTAACATGATAGAAAGATCAACAACTAAGAAATAAAGTAAATAAAATCTATGATTATGAGGCAGTCTGCGATGTGAAGATGGACGCTTGAAAAAATGAGAAATGTTGGCAGATTACATAGAACATATTTTGATCCAATGGTTCAAAGAATACATGAAATCTTATCAATGGTCATAATATATTCCGGAGTGTGAAGCTGTGAGATAATTAAAAAGGATGAGTGGTAGTGGAATTTAAACCACTTTCCACGTGGTGACTTTTGGTGAGTTCTGCTGAGGTAAGCGGTAAAAGAAAAACAACTTGGTAAAGGTCCTGGAATAATCTGTTGTATAAAAAGTGAGTTGACCTAGGTAAAGTCATTTTGTTTGCACGATGTGGGTGATAAGAAGAAGGGACATTGCGCCATCTTTTTTCAAAAGCCAACTTCTATGTATCCAACAGTTACCAGGTAAGCCTTAAAACACTGAGACTTTCTTGAAGACTTGTCACCATTGTTTATTATGGAGAAGGAGCAGGCTTCATTGAATATTGTGCAGAGTTCTGGATGAGAGAGAAGAGGTTGTTGTTGATAGGGAGAGGAACATATGTGACCCTATTCTGTTAGTTTGTATTGTATCCATTTCAAAGGAGCATTTGTGGCAGCATAATTCACAAGGGAATGATATTCTGAATGTCTATAGTTCTTTCTTATATTATTTTTCTATTGAACAAACGCTACCTTTCCCTGAATTTGTCGTATGGTGTGTGAATAGTTACTCGTCCTACGAAAGAGTTATTATGAGTCATACGACGTCAAAAATCATTTGTAGAGTTGACACGAAAACTGTTCGCGGGATATTGAGTCTGCTTGATAATTTCCCTGATAGTTGTGAGTCTTTAAATGAGCAAGTCATAATTGAAATGTATAAAAATTGTAGAACTAAATTCAGATGCCAGTTTGTATCAAGTATTATGAAAGATGGTCAGTCATTAGAAGGTTTATTTCTACCATACAATGTTAATATTTTCAAGAAGGAATTACAGTTGGTCATGTCACTTGTCAGTCAAATTTTGGGTTTGGATGATGATACTCATATTAATGAAGTCAGCTTAGGTTTTTTGCTAAGTATAGGTTTAATTGACCCTGAATCCCATTCAACCCGTTGTTTTAATCTTGATGAGTATCTAGCCGAAGTTATCCATACCCAATTGGTTGAATTCGCTAAAGTTGGGTTCTTTAGATATTAGTCATATTTGCTGAACATGCTTTTGTGTTCTAATGTGTCAGAGTTGCAGTTCTTGTCTACGATGTTCTATCCGGAACTCCCAAAATAGATTAACATGATTGAGTTCATAAATACAATCATGGCTGAGATTTACAAATTGATTTTTTATGATGTCTTGCCAAGGGTGTTGGAAGACATGAGAATTATGTTACAGTCTTCCTCAGAAGAAAAAACAGGAGACTGGTTCCTGTATAAATAATTTACTGTTCTTAGAGTCTATGGGTTCACTGGAGAACCATATAGGTTACCCGCTTTTTTGACTCCAAGAATATCCGCATTAGAGTTTATGAGACAGAGGTTATATGTAGAAGAAGAACATTTTGGGGCATTTATAAAATCTTCCAATGTTAAATTTCCTCTCAAAGTTGGTCCTTTCATTTAAAAAAATAAAAGCGCCTTGTTAGTCATAGAGAAATTGTTAGAAGTTATGGTTTATCAGAAAGAGCAAAAAGTAAATTATGACCCACATCACATTATTTCTTAGAGGAAGGATTTGAACAAAAATAAACCATTTGATCATCAAACTATTTAAGGCTTAGATAAAATAGCAAATTTGGCTAATTTTGAAAAAAAAATTAGAAGCTGATGAAGATAGGAAGAACATATTGACAGTAGTGGCTCAAGCACCTATTAATTCCATCATTATGAATAAAATGAGTCTTTCTGAAGCCGATGGCATGGATGTAGATGAAGATATTTATCATAAAAAGATCAAAACAAACCTTCAAGATGAGCAAACTCTTTCAGAAGAAATATTTTCAAAAAATTTAAAGAAGATGGTCCCGTTCCAGAAAAAGTCTGTATAGATGCATCAATATTCCTTTGGAGAAGAAAGTAAGGTAGAGTCCAGTTCTCGTTAAAAATCCAGGACATAGTTAATATCAAGTTATGCTGACAAAGAAATGCAATCATCAGAGGAAACTAAGAATCTGCTTCCTCGAGTTAGAAATTTAATCAATGAAAAGACTTCATTTATTTCTACTCAAGACACAGAGAGGAATACCCTGAAATCCATTGTGGTAAGTGACAAGAAAGTCTCTGAAATGGAGGTGAAGCTAGACAAAATCATTGTTCCTGATAAAATACAAATCCATAAACAAACTTGAGATGTTATTTACTCTGATTTGTTACATGCAATTATGAAAATTACTAAATTATAGTCCCTTGTAGATAAGATGGAGGTTCAATTGAAGCATGAAAAGGTTGAAAATAAAGCAAATTTGATTCAAATTAAAAAGTTGCAGGGAGATGTTGTAAGCCTAGGGACCGAACTGGGTAATATACAGGCGACCAAAAGGCTTCTAGAGGAGAAGGACAATGCCATTCAAGTGTTGAAGAAGAAGCTTAAAGTCCCTAATGCTGAACATGTTCAGTGTTTAGAATTATTTACACTTCAACAAGAAAAAGAGAGTTTATCAGGAAATGATGGATTATAAAGGAAAATCATTGAAGCTGCAGGAGGAGAAAAACAAGTGGGGAGTAGAAAGAACTGAATTGATGGCTCAGATTGTAAAGTTGAAAAGTATCAAAATGATGAAAAAGAAGTTATGGAAGAATTGATGACTCAACCCTTTGTTGACACTGATTTACCCCTTGTTAATGTTGAAAGACCATTAAATGAATTTTTTTGCAGATGCTTTATTAGTTCCTATGTCTCATATGAGATTGAAAGAAGTGAGATTAAAGAATTAAAAGAGGAAAATGAAAAGATCAAATCAGAATTGGCTAAGAGCATTGAGGAGAAGAATAAAGCATGGAATGATAAAACCAAATTATAGAAAAAGTTCAATGAATTAAAATAAAGAAGTACAGAAAAAGCTCCTTTATAGGGAGCTAAACATTTGATTTGGGATACTTTGTCTGTAGAAATCACCAAGTTTAGGCATTATTTAAATTTGATTGATGATGAAAGTGCACTAGTAAATTCAGCTACTCAAATATTGAAATTGGCCAATGAAACTATGGAAAATAAGCCTTTGAATATTGCTCACAATTCTTTGAATTTCTTAAATTCTTTAACATATCAGAATTTGTAGGACATTGGGATCAAAGACAGAGTAGAAATTGTGGTATGGGAAAAGAAGTTTATTAATAAACATCAACTCATGAAAGTAGTGTAGGATAAGCCAAATAAAATGTCTTCTCAAATAAAGGATTTCAGGCTTTCTTTTAAAGATTTATTTGATGATGGTCTCCCTTCTTTTTGGGATGATGAAGGATGGTTGTTTTCCCAGGAGCAATATCACATCTTATTGGTACATAATTGCATGGATCATTCCAAATTTGAAGATTTAGTCAAAGGGTTAACGAGAAAGGTCATTGTGGAAAAATTGATAGAAGACTTTGAGATATTGGATAGGTTTTTAATTATTAAGAAACGATTTCCTGCCATGTCTTATGAAGCTTATGTGGATTTGGAGGTGTCAACAAGAGAGATAATAGAATATGACACTCCAAATGTGGAACAATGGAAGGTCGTGGAGAAATTTGGAAAGACCAAGAACATACTATGTTCACAAAGATAGGTGTTGCAGTTGGTGAAGCTGTTTGTTCGTGATACCTTGCAATTACTAAGTTTTCTATAATCAAGCAATCTATTATTTCAATCAAAGCATGTAATTATTATTCCTAGTTACTAGGGATATGGTTACAAAAACTTATGATTAACACATTAATTGGTTATTGATATTCTTGGTAAGAAACTATTTTTGTATATATTTGAATATATTTGATGTATTGGGGGTTGGAACCCATAAGCTTGGACCTATGTTTTTGATAACTTATGCTTTTTGAATGAAACTACAGAGCTAAATGCTAATTGATCTTCACAGATTCATGTGTTGTTTATGTTACAGTCTGTGCCTTATTTCCCTGTGATTGTTTTTTAAGTGTTTACCTTTCATTATGTTTTCTTTCATATCTGAACGTAGTGTTTAATAGTTTCAGAATTCATAGATGTTATCCCATGGCTATTGTTTCAGATATTCACAAATATTTCCTCTAAAGTTGATATGGAATTCATCTTGTGATGCTCTATATTGATGGACTGTTCATGTTTGTCTCCTATCACCTGAAAATCAATGAATGACTGTAACTGAATGATTATCTTGCCTTTGTTGGAATTATGTGTATGAAGCTTTGTATTATATTTATCTATTTTGACTCCATTTTCCAATGGTTATATGTGTTGTTTCAACCATCCGCATACCTAAATTTTTGATCTCAATATCTGGCCCTGTTAAATTTAGATCTGAGAGATCCCTCTCTGGAAAGAAAAGCCAGTTTCTTTCTAAAGTGGTTTTTGTTGTTACCTTAAGATTACCTTTCATAATGTTGGGTATTTTTTGAGTGCTAACACCTATAATTTGCATTATATTTTAAATGCCTCGGCCTTACTATAAATTATACTATGGTGTGTAAAGACCTACCCTTAAGAGTGAGAATATTAGGGTTTGTAAATCATATGGTTCCTCCATACGGTGACCTCTTATTATCAATAAAAGGTGAGGGTTTAAAATAATTTATGTTGGCATGATACTACCTATTTTGGCCTCAATGCACCTTCTTTATGGTCCTTAATGTCTATGGTGTAAATACCATACCCTATGGTTTTACAATGATTACAAAGTATTAAATATTTGAATCAATACAAGGATTACAATGTAGTTTTATGTTTTAAAGCATGTAGTAATAATCTTAGGGTTCTAATAATATCTTTATGGCCTTAGCACCATGGTGATTAAAGTAATTTGTTGACCTTAGCATTATAAAACACTATGGTTATAGTTTGAAGGGTGTGGACTTGGCATAACCCACGAAGGAATTATATGTCATTGTCCTTTCACCACGAAAGTTCTAGCATCTAGGTTATGGGGTTATGGTTATAATATATATATATACTCATTATGGTTTCACATAGTGTGGTGTTTGATGCAAAATTTGGTTTTTCATGTTATAAGGTTTGTTATGCTCCAAGGTTCCACAAGATATGTTATATGGTTGGAATTTAAAATAATATCCATGGTTTGGATTCAGAATGATTTGTCTTTGTAATGATTTGACCATGCATTAGAGTGGTACTTTGTTTGACCTTTAAAAGTTGTCCTCGCTATGAGTTGGCATCACAACCAGGCCCACTAGGTGACACAAGAGTAAATCTCTACCTTATATCTCGATGATGAGATATTAAGGTTTCATAAGGTTTGTAACTGATCCTTTACTCTATCTGATCTCTCATTTGGTGTTGTTTCTTGTTGGAGGTCAGTTGAGGGCCAAGCTCTGCTCTGTGTTGTTCTTAATATATTTCCACTATGTTAATGGTGTTGTTCTAGTTCTTTCTGAGGTAACCTGGATTCCCCGGTCTCCCTCGTCGGTCTTCCATCCCTACTGGAGCTCCAACGAGCCTGCTAATACTTCCACCATGTGAACAGTATTCTCAAATAGGTGAGCATCGAATTGATACTTTCACTCTTCATTTTACTTGGTTTGCAATGGATAGCTCTAGTTTTATTTCACTGATATGTTTTTCAGTGAATGCAAGCTGCGGAGGGATAAGGGTACTCCAGAAGAGCTGACCCTAGCCCTTGTTGCAATATGACAAGGTAAGGACTCTTTAAACATTTATTCAGTTCTTTTTTCGATTCATTTTTTAAATTTTACATCGATGTTTGTCTGATTGTAATGGATAATTTTAAGGTTCTATCACTAGAGAGGGAGGTGATAGGGTCACCTCCTCCGAGACCCACATTTCCAAATGGCCAGTTAAGTCTTCTACTCATATTTTATTTATTTCCTTTCTTTAAAGATATGGAACCATACTGAACCAACTCTGTCATGGTTGCAGGTTACATTGGGCAGAGGTCGTGAGGGCTCCAACTGGTATCCACTTTGAATTAAAATATAAGTGTTTGGGTTTTGAAATCATAAATGATCTTATAAAACCATACTTGGTTTTATTGTCGGCTCTTTAACCATTAACACAATACTGTAATGTACGGTTTAGTTTATATATTGGCAAGGTTTGAGTGCCCTTGATGGGTCTTATTGCTGTATGGTTTAACGATGGTATTTTAATTTACCATGGAATCCCTAAACGATGGTCTTACAACAAATTTTTAATATATATATGTGTGTGTGTGTGTGTGTGTTATTTAAAAGAACAGAGTGTCGAACTTCGGCTTTCTAAATTCAATAAATTGTTTTGTAGGCTCTGTATTTATATAAACATGTTGTTTGTGTTAAACCAACCAGCTTCCATCATTGATGGTGTTACAACCGTGAGTAATACTGCATTGTTTTATAATTTGTAGATTCAACCCTCGGGGTTTTCCCAAGCAATGTGTTGGTTATCTAGCAGTATTTTGATTAAAATTTTGGTTAATGAAATTATTCTAGCATTTAATCCTGTCCAATATTTGTTTTGAAGAAAGTCAGCCATCCTCGATGGTCTTAAAAATGCGAGTAAAGTTACGCTTGTTTTACAATTTTGCACCTTTGTTTAAATAGTTGTGAGTGTTGGGATTGTGTGATGAACACGATGGTTATAACTAAATGATTTATCAAGGATATACCTCTGTATAAATTAGGGTAGCCACGATGTGGACTTACAACACTGTAATTACAGTGTTTTGTTGTGTTTATTTGACATGACCCATAGGGTCTGTGATATATTAAACTGAAGTTAAGGTTTTTATGTTTTAATACTCGGCTATCGAAAATAGCGATACCGGTTTTGTGAATGAGCTTCCGATGTCATGATAGTAGGTGTGCTAGCTAGAATATCAGTTAGTCATGTATTTGATTTGATTTATTTCTTTAATATCATGCACATGCTTATGGATGTTAATAAAATAGGATCTTCGATCTGTATGTTTGTTTTCACAACATCTTAGAATAAGATGTGATTTTGTATTATAAATCTATTATTAACATAGTCTCTAGAATGAATGTAGATCTGTGATTTATATCCATGAACAATTTGGTTATTAGCTTGTACTTTTACTATTACGGAGAGAAAATTCCTATGGCTTGTGGGTACCGCAATAGACAGTATGACACCAAAAATCAATCTTTCCCAATATGCAAGAAAAGTAAGCAAATCTAACACTAAGGGATATCGAATCATACCTTATTCCAGATTGTTGAAGAAGATCCTTGTTGAGCTTTTCCAATGCAATTTCAATTATTATTTTCTCTCAACAACAACAAATCAAGCATGATATATATAAATGTGTTATATCTATCCTAGCATATATAATCAACCATGTATAAGAAATTAAATACATCCATGGATTCAATATTCATATTCAAAATGCACATGAATTGGATAGGAAAAGATAGTTCTATTAATAAAATAGAGATAAAATACTGACAAACTCTGTCGGCACTTCTACGAACCGGAGAAACCGAGTCCTCCACCTGGGCCTCCACCACTTCAATCCTCCATCTCTCGATAGAAATCTCACAAAGCAAAGGCAATCTTGGGAAGAACACTATGTGCTCCATAGGACAAAGGGATGCAGACTCAAGTATAAGCAAATCTAAGGAAACAGTGGGCTATAGTTTTCTTGCTCTTGAATTTCTCCTCTTCAATGTATCCAAGGAGTTCCTTATATAGCACTCCAAATAGGCAATGGAGGGTCGAATGTGAGCATTCTCAAGGCATTTGGAAGGCCAATATTCAATTCATTCGGACTCATGTGAGGAAAACTAAGAACGTATTTGGATTTATGTACACATCTCGATGTATGCAGGTTTGAGGTAAAAAGTCACGTGTACATGCAAGTATAGCTTTAAAAGTCACATACAACAATAAACAAGTGTTTTTTAGGAATGATATTGGAACATAAAAGTATAATACAATTCCATAGGGTCTAAGGAGTGTGTAGAGGGATAGGGAAGGCCATAAATGTGTGATCTACCTGGTGTGGTAAAATTAGAGGGGTAACGTGATAGCCGAAATACATTATAAAATCCATCCCAGAAGTGGAGTAATGAAGACCTAGGTGGAACAACTGGCCACTCACCAGTATGATACAATGATAAATCTCTGCATGTGACTACAAATACATGTAGTAGTACCAGATACCTAAGAGTACAATGGCCATTAATAGGCATGATATACAAAGTGTCATGTGTGGTCATCGCCACGTACAATATACAATAGATCAAGATTTCTATAATGGATGAAGATATCTGATATACACTGGAAATCCTAGAATCATGATCACGAGAGTTGAAATCTCATGAATACTGGCATGTCAAGGAGGTAGAATATAGGGAATGCCACCTAGCTAGAAGGTCTTCTACGCCAACTGTTATGAGTACATTTCCTACTATGTGAATAGATGTGTCGAGAAAGAACATTATAGTCCATCATCTGATTATTGGTCATTGATGTATACCATTAACAAACGCGATATAACCCACTGATAATGAAAATGGGAACCACAGTATAGAGTGCAATCTAACAAGTGTGAATAGATGTGTTGAGGTCGGACACTTGGAAGAATCGATTAATCAGGGGACATTGATGTATTCCCAAACCTGTCGATGGTGAGAGAACCTACCACTAATGATTGTAAGTCTTAAGGCACTCAAATGAATCTAGACTCCCATCCCCCATCAACCAACAAGAGGTACTCAACAATGCTGTATAATGTGGAAGAACTCAACGAACAAGATGTGCATGAACCAGTAACAATACTGGGAATGGTCGACATGCAAAGTCAAGATAATTGAGGAATGGACGACTCGGGATTCAACTTCCTTAGAACAAGAGCATAGGGAAAGTGGTGACTGAAGGTAGGTAGCATGGACTCGATATGCAAACTAGGACATCTCTACGACATAGGAGGCATCAACAGAGGCTCCATGGTGACTAGAAGCATAACTAGTCGGTGGAGATAAACTCAGAGTAACGAGTACATCTCCTAAATTCAAACTAATAACCCAAGCAACATATGTTATATACAATGCTATGTTCAAAGGCGACACGACTCAACTGCTGCCAAATATAACATCTTTTCTCATCCGGATTTTTATGTTTTTTGATTTTTTGTACTTTCTCAGATATTTTGGAAAGCTTGAAAAATAATAAAAGTGCTTTATAGTACATATCTAGGAGGAGATGAGTGTCAGGGATAGGCAAACTAGTTCCAAGCAGTGGACCATACCTATGCTCAATGCAAGGAAACATGTGCAGGATATCGACACTCAGGGGAAGGACTCCTCCCGGTAAAGGGGTGATCAAGCTGCTAAGGATATATAAAGAGGCTCTGCTTGGCTAGACATGAGACAAGCTCAGCCTATATGGCTGATAACTAAAAGTCAGGGAGCCGGCATAAAGCTCAAGAAGGCAAGAAAAACTCATGAAATGCAATTACAACTTGATATATACAAGGGAGCCCCTATGGGGAAAATCCAACATAAATTTAAAGAGGATTATGAAGCTCTTGCTCAAGACATGGCTGGAAGGGATGATTTTAATGGTGAATTTTATCCCATGGGTGAATTTTAGGGGGTAGCCAAAAAAAGGTGGGAGAATTTTTATATTAAAATGTTTTTTTTTTATTTAGTAACTTAGCCCATTATTTATTTTAGATATAGTTGGCCCAAGTTAAATCTCCTTCATCATGAAACAAGGAAAAACTAGAAAATGAAATTTAGCCCAAGAAAATATTGATATTTTCCCACATTCGCCTGATTTTTTTTTATTGGGAGGAGAAATGAAGATGGTTCACCCCATATTTATGGGTAATAGGTTAAAAACATGGTATTTTGCCCCAGATTTATGGATAATAGGTTAAAAATATGGTATTTCACTGGGGATTTATGGATCTTTGGGTAAACTGGTCTTACTTTGACCTCGATTGGGGTAAATTGGACATAGTTCATCCTGTATTTGGGTTTGTTGACAATTATTTGAGAAAAACGTGGAGAGTTAGTCAATTGGGGGAAGTTTTTGACTGGATTTGGTTCATATTTGAGAAAAACGTGGATATATTTAGTCAAGTGAGGACGTTTTTTACCTATATAATGTTGCAAGAGTCAGGCTCAACATAAAGCTTGATTTCAATTCCAAATTGTGTCTTTACAGTGGTTGCATGGATTCGTGGAAAGCAATTTCACAAGGTTTCTTCTATCTCTAGGCTTTTTACAGGTTAGTTTCTTGAATCTTCTTTAAATGATTTCTTCTCTAGTTTACAGTAGAAGGTTGAAGCTAGATCAACACGAAATTTTGCTAGTCTTAGGCCATCACGATTCATAGTCATCCGATATTCGGCAGGCATTCACCCACTATACTTCGCCATGATTGATTATATAATTGAATATCTTGAATCTATTCACCATCTCTAAATCATCTAAAAGTTAAATGCCTCAAATTTTCACTTGGGGATAGGATGAATCTAACAAAAATCCAAGGGCATCAGCAAAAAAAACATATAGATAGGGTGCAAGGGGGCATCCCTTCCTAATAGATTGGTGGAGAAGAATACGAGGATATAACCTTGCAATCCCTCTATCCTTGTCCCATTTCGCTGGAATATATATAAACTATGTAGGAAGGAATTATCATAATTCATTTTCTTTTTTATAAAGCTATTATGACAATGTATGAAGCTAAATCCCTAGTATAGCATACTCGTTGTTCATTCACTTTATAACTAAAGTAAAATATCCAAGAATCTAAATTTGAAAAAGTCCCGTCAACAACCTTCCACGCACTATGGATAGGGAGTAGTTCAGTTTTGATAGTTCCAGGATTAGCGTGGGTTCCTACAGTCAAAAGTGTTCTATAATAGCCTACTGTTCCAGTCTTATATCTTCCAGTTGCAAAGCTAGTTGTTATATATCCATTTCTTGTTGATTGAGATCCCGCTCCTTTCTGTTGATGTAATTGTAACTTCGGAATGTATTCACTTGTATTTATTATCTATTGTAACCCGATGTTCATTCTGGGATGTATTGTAATGTATTTGAGTCATGTCATACCCTGATGTTTATTCCAGGAAGTTTCTATAATGAGAAATTCATGTCAAGTCATTATGGGTAACCCTCCTATTGGTCAAGGGTTAAAGTCCCCACAGTTGTGGGGCCTTTGGGTTATTAGACTATCCTAGTGAATTTGACCCTAGGTGAGTCATTATAATTCAGGGCAATAGTACCCACCATTGTGTTACCCTCCTATTGGTCAGAGGAGGCAAAGTCCCCACAAGTGGTGGGGCACTAGGGTTATTAGACACTCCTAGAGATGTCGGCTCTAGTAAGTAATTGTTAAGTGAGGCCGACATGTTGGAGTGCACTTCATGTGAATGGAATAATATAAATAGAGAGTGAGAGCCTCTCTATTTATCACTTGCAACACTCACACTCACTCATTGGGGCGCATGAGTGAGAGGAGAAGCTCTCTCAGTATGAGAGAGAGAGAGAGACTACTGGTGTGTTGAGATCATTTTACTATTTTGGGGATTTTACTATTTTGGTGCTGATTCTATCTCTGAGGAAGTTGTGGGGTTTTCTCTTTTATGGTTTCCCCGAGAAAAATTCTTTGTGTCTCTTGTCTCTTGTGATGTGCTTATGTTTTATTACTGTGCTTGTTATTCTCTCAGTGAAAAGATCCTAAGATCATAATGCTAGCTTATATGATGAAAAACTAACATGGTATCAGAGCTAACCTGAGAAGAAGACATTATGCAGCTATAGAAGCTAGGGATTCTTACTTTTTGGGTCTCTCTCCACAATCTATCAGCAAAAGTATGCTAGGTTGACTCTCCATTGAAGGGCGTATCTTTCTGTCGAAGTGGAATTTGATTCTGAGCATTTTCAGTTTTCGATGCGGAAATTAGGGCTTTCTACAGAAGAGGAATTTTTGAGTGAGACCAGCATAGGATTTTTCTCCTCATCAAAACCTGATTTTAGAGACCTGGATCAAGATATTTGGCTGGGTGAATCTCTGGGAAAGTCAAACCGTAGTTTGACCCCGAGCTAGAAAAAACCCTAAATACTAAAAATGACAAGTTTTGGTACAGTCGCTATATTCCGAGGTTGGAGAATTCTCAGAAGCTGAAAATTTTATGGACTAAATATAAAATCCTAATGAACACTTTTTCCAAACATAAGCCTCATATTCACTATATTCTGAGAGATATTATCCCTCCAAGTTAGGGTTCCAGCCTCTTCCAGAATTCATCCCTAAACAGGACACCTGGGGAGAATTGCAATATCTTGGCATACATAGGTCCAAATGGAATTCCTGAAAATGTCCCAGAAAGGGAATTGAATCTACATTTGGTGGTCCAAATATAAGACTCAGAAAATAAACCAGTGACACGTGGCATGCCGTACAACTTCACTGTTATGAACAGTCCTATAATAGGTCACCTTGGGAAAAGAATAATAAATACAAAATGGTAAAACCAATTATAATGAAACCTATGGTTTTGGATCAGGGACATGCGTGGTTACCTCAATACGAAATTTCAGACATAGAGGAGCATAAATCTGAGAGATATCATAGAAACAGTATGAGGAATTTTTGCAGAAGAAATTGGAAAATTAGGGCTTCCTGTTCCAGGAGCTTCCCTCCACTGTTTTCAGAAAAGGAGTACATTGGATAGCTTCATTTGAATATATCTATCTGTCTATCCAATCAGATCTGAAATATTCCAATTTTTGAAAATTAGGGTTTCTATGACAAACCCTAGATCAGCCAGCTCTGGAACCAGGACAAACACCTCAAATTGGTAAGATCTAATCCTTTGTTATTTTCATTTGAGGTTCTCATTTCAAAGTGATCTATCACATTATCTTGATGATAAGCTTGGTGAAGTGTACAACTTCCAAGCATGGAAGTATATGATCTCTCTAAAGAAAATGATTTGGACACCTACATGAGTAGAAAGATTCCAGTTTCAGAGGGAGATGAGGCTAGAAGACTTTTCACAAGAAGAACTTGGTCAAGGCCAAGAAGATCATTGCTGATTCAGTCACGAATCAAATTGTACTACAAGTGTCTTCCCCAAAGACACCGATGAGGTTTGATTCATTGACCAAGCTATTTCAAGGGAAGAACAAAAATCAGAATATGACCTTAAGAAACCAGTTGAAGAATGTGAAGATCCAGAATGCAGAGACCATGCAGTCATATGGGTCTCTTAAATCAAAGAACAACTTGAAGCGGTAAAAGAAGAAGTGAAAAATGCAGAAGTGGTAATGGCCACCTTGAATGGCCTCCGAGGATCATGGAATTCATTCATTCAAGGAATGTGTTCTAGAAGGAAGTGATTACTTTCAATAGACTCTGAGAAGAAGAAGAAGCTCGATTCATAAGAAGAGAAGGGAAGATGGAAGAAACTAAAGATCAAGCTCTCACCTTCCAAAGAAGATACCTCAAGCGATGAGGAATATGAAGATCTCAACTCTTGAAGAACTTCTTATCCACCTTAGCATTTGGATAAGAAATGATGCTATTATGAATAAAGAAGACGATGAAGCTGAAGACTCAAGAAGGAGTATACCCACGAAACAAATAAAGATAAGTATTCAATTGTCATTTCATGATATTGTTTTGTTATGCATGTGTTATATTTAGTTGATGTATTATGCATGATAGGATGTTTGCATTAATGATAGCATACTACTAATATGCATGTGATGGGTAAGTAGCTCATGGTGCTATACAACTCTCCATTGCTACTTATCTAGAATGAAACCTCTTTGCTGACATATTGGATTAGTGCACAATCTCAATGTTGTCTTGGTAGAGATGGAAGGAATCTAGAAAGTTTCTGTGAGATATGGATGGATGTTGTATTGGCTAAAGTAGTTGCATGATCATATATTTATGCATAAGAACTTGCCAGTATAAATATTCCTTATGAAATGTTTCTAACCATACAACTGCATTTGACTTGTAGGAAAGATCGCATACATAATCACCTACAAGCAAAGAAGAATGAAGACTTGTTTCAAAGAACAAGTGACGACAGTTCAAGATAAAGAAAAATATGATGAATGCAATGACATCATTGATGCAGAACCTTCAAGCTATGAAGAAGTAAACAAGAAGAAAGGGAAGACCAGAATGATGTCTAGGATGCAGTATCGACACATGAAGAGAATTTCATAGTTCCATCATGCAATAGATGTAAACATCATATGATACAAAGCAAGACTCATAGCACGAGGCTTCTCATGAAAAGAAGGCATATAATATGAAGAGATATTTGCAGCCACTGGAAGTGAAGTCACATGACATGCATAATCATGTGTGCAAATGAAAGAAGGCATTGTACGAGTTCAGAAGACACCCATGGGATAACACATACATGATTAGATTGATGAATATATTAACCTTTTCTACAAGGTTGATAAAGGATGACAAGCTCACAGATGGATGTGAGAAGAACTTTTGAAAAAGTTCAAAATAGAGGATCTTGGTATATAATGATCCTAGATGCATACTACTTGTCACTCCGGTACAGAATATTTCAGTGCATAGACTACGGAAGACAGAGGGAGTATGATGCTCCACTTCAGAGGGAGTGACTACAAAATATCCTGAGGATCGACATGGTACAACAGGATGGACAGATTACTGATGACTCTAGGCTTTATTGAGAGTAAAGTGGATTCCAACCTTTTCTTCAAGGTTGAAGGCGAAAGACCAGTGATGCTCCTGTTATGTCTCGATGCACTATTTTCTAGGCATGGAGGTGTGGACAAGGGAAGTATGCAGTAGAGATCCTGAATAGGTTCAGGATGATGGACTACATCACCACACCTATGGCATTGAACCTAAAGCTATTGAGTGATGCTTCATCAGAGACCATTGATGCTACGATGTGTCGTTAGATGATTGGTTCCTTGATATACTTGATGAACATGAGACCAGATATTTGCTTTGCTGTGAACTCCTTGAGCCATTACTTGACAGATCCAAGAAGTGTTCACTTGACAACTGCAAAGCATATTCTGAGGTACCTGAAGGGTACAATTGATTATGGGCTCAAGTATGATGCGAATCAGAATATTAACCTGGAGGGTTATGTTGATTTAGATTGGGTAGGAAGTTCCATCGATAGGAAGAGTACTTCAGGATGTTGCTTCAGTATGGGATCAGGTGTGATCTCTTGGTTTTGCAGGAAGCAATCCTGTGTGGCACTGAGTACAGTTGAAGCAGAGTATGTCGCAGCTTGTTCAGCTAGTTGTGAGGTAGTATGGCTGTGGAAGCTACTGTCTGATATACTTGATCTCGAGTTGGATGCTACTTGTATACATTGTGACAACCAAAGTTGCATGAATTTGTTAGAGAATCTAGTGTTCCATGACAAGTTGAAGCACATCGAGATCAAGTATCACTATATCAGGGATATGGTATAGAGAGGAGCAGTGAAGCTCCAATATGTTGTGACGGAGGAAAAGATAGATGATGTATTGACGAAGCCATTGGCTAGGCTGAAGTTTGATTACTTCAGGGAGAATCTTGATGTTCTCCATATCAAGTTTTCCTCCAAGAGAAAGTGATGAGACCCATAACCAGTCTGACATGGTGAGAGGATTGGTTCCTTCCATGGTCAGATGTAAGGGCTGAGCCATTCTGTCATGGTGATAGGGTTGCTCCCTTTCATGTCAGATATGAGTACTAGCCATTCTGTCGAGTAGGAAAGATGTAAGGGCAATTGCCATTCTAGGAATGGAGGCACCTGGTCAGTTACCAGGATCACTCAGTGTAGGACTGAGTAGCCATTCTGATGTGATAGAGGGATGTGTTCCCACTTGATCAGATGTAAGGGATGAACCATTCTGTCATGGCTAAAGGATTAAGTTCCTTCCATGTCAGATGTGAATGTTTGCCATTCCGATGAGCAGGTCAGATGTAAGGGAAACTGCCATTCTCTAGGAGAATGGAGGCACCTGGTCAGTTACGAGGTAGCTCAGTCGAGGACTGGGGGGCATTCTGATATGACTGCTGGGATGTGTTCTCGTAGGAGAAGATGTGAGTGCAGGCCCTTCCATCACTGTGAGCAAGATGTGTTCCCGCCTAGATGGATGTAAGTGCAGAGCCTTTTCATCACTATGAGCAGGATGTGTTCCCTCTGGATGAATGTAAGTGCTAAAATCTATCATCACTGTGAGTAGGATGTGTTCCAGCCTGGATGGGAGTCTTTCATCATTGTGAGCAGGATGTGTTCCAGCCTGGATGAAAGTGGGAAAATCTTCCATCACTGTTAGTAGGATGTGTTCCATCCTGGATGGGAGTCTTCCATCACTATGGTAGGATGTGTTCCTTCCTGGATGGATGTGCCTTTCTGACGAGTAGGTCAGATGTAAGTGCTGATCCTTTTCACATATGTTAGTGATGTGATGTCCTATCATGCTGGTGAATGTGAGTGCTGGGCCTTTCTGATGTGATTATAGGATTGGTTCCTATATGATCATATGTGAGTGTTGGGCGTGCCTTTCTGATGATAAGGTAAGATGTAAGTGCTGGGCGAAGATCTACATGATGGCTAGGCCTACAACCAGCATGAAAAAGGGCTGGCTCTGTAGAACTTCCTGTGACGAGAAGAATCATGAGATAGCACCAGTGATGATCCAGATCCAGTGATGACAACCAATGATGACCCATATCGAGTGATGATCCAACAGTGATGATCCAGATCGAGAGATGATCTAGATCCAGTGATGATAGCCAGTAATGAGCCAGATCGAGTGATGATCCAGATCCAGTGATGATGTCCCGTGATGATCCAGATCAAGAGATGATCTAGATCCGATGAAAAATATGACTTGAAGATGAGATGATCCAGCTAATACAAAGAAGAAGACTTGTGCTGATAAATTGTGTCGAGAGAATACCTTCCTAGTTAAGAGGGAGTGTTGATGTAATTGTAACTTCATAATGTATTCACTTGTATTTCTTATCCATTGTAACCCGATGTTCATTCTGGGATGTATTGTAATGTATTTGAGTCATGTCACACCCCGATGTTTATTCCGGTAAGTTTCTATAATGAGAAAGTCATGTCAAGTAATTATGGGTAACCCTCCTATTGGTCAAGGGTTAAAGTCCCCACAGTTGTGGGGCCCTTGGGTTATTAGAATATCCTAGTGAATTCAACCCTAGGTGAGTCATTGTAAGTCAGGGCAATAGTCCCCACCATTGTGTTACCCTCCTATTGGTCAGAGGAGGCAAAGTCCCCACAAGTGGTGGGGCACTAGGGTTATTAGACACTCCTAGAGATGTCAGCTATAGTAAGTAATTGTTAAGTGAGACCGACATGTTGGAGTGCACTTCAAGTGAACAGAATAATATAAATAGAGAGTGAGAGCCTCTCTATTTATCACTTGCAACACTCACACTCACTCATTGGGGCGCATGAGTGAGAGGAGAAGCTCTCTCAGTATGAGAGAGAGAGAGACTACTGCTGTATGGAGATCATCTTACTGTTTTGGGGATTTTATTGTTTTGGTGCTGATTCTATCTTTGAGGAAGTTATGGGGTTTTCTCCTTTATGTTTTCCCCGAGAAAAAATCTTTGTCTCTCTTGTCTCTTGTGATGTGCTTATGTTTTATTGCTGTGCTTGTTATTCTCTCAGTGAAAATATCCTAAGATCATAATGCTAGCTTATATGATGAAAAACTAACACTTTCTTGATTCCCACCATGCATAATCACAACCTCCACACATGTTCCTTGTAGCAATCACCAGATAGCTTCAGTCTAAAAATAATAGCTAGGAGACTTTGTTGTTTTTCAATAATTGGGGTTTTTCGGCTTCTGTCCAAAGGAAATAGATAGACCAGTGCATCCCTTCCATTACTGGATCGCCTCCTCTTTTTATTTATTATTCCTTCACTTTCCTCCCATGGGCCCTCTTCCCACACATTCCGGCCAGTAGCATCAACAGAACGATTTAGTTCTCTATTGGGCATTTTATATGCGAACATGGATGCTTTTGTTGAGTGCAGTGGTAAGGATTTTGGTGGAGGGGCATTCTTATTAGTTTTCTAATTTGAGCACATCCCCTTTTGGATACCAAATAGAAGAGAACATATAGATGGGTTCCTAGTTATTACATTGTACACAGGAATCAAGATCTAAGGCTCAAGAGCTCAAGAGCCCAAAAGCATATCCCAACCTTGAATACAGAGTCAATTAGTGGTTAAATTTATGAAAAAAGATATTTTAATATTTTAATAGATTAGTCGTGACCTTGCTGACCTTCCTGTATCTGGGTCATAGTCTTGATTAGGCTGTTAAACCTTATTGAACCTTAGGCTGATATGTGACTGTATTGATGATTCTATGTTGGGTCGTGACATTTGTGACCTTGCTTGACCTTGTGGGCTATTGTAGATAGGGCCGTGACTTTTTTGGCTTCTAGATATGCCTTGTGAACCTTGTGGGATTATAGATCTGAGCCATGAACATTTGTTAAATTGTTAAACTCATTTGTGACTGTTTAAAGGATGTTTGGATTAAGTTGTGATCATTGTGATACCTCTAAGTTTGAACCGTAAATGTCCTAAGGTCTGTTCATCCTGTTAGAAAGGGATGCAATTGTTTTAGGCCTATTTGGAGTAGGTTATGACTACTAGTTGTTTTGACATGCTGATATAGATCTGTAATAATGAATTAGTAGCTTCATAATAGTGATAGACTAGAGATGAAGTAGTCCCAAACTAATGTGTTTTCATCCCTTACAAGAATGGAAATAACTGAGCGGTGTGTGTACTCATTCTCCAACATGTGTGGTGTACAAATTCACCTTCCCTTCCCCTATATTCTTAAAACCTCCATAGCCATTCCTAGAGTCAACAATTCCATCTTGATCCCAATTGTTGTGTAATGTGACTCATGAGACAAGGAAGGTAAATGATTCAAACAGAGATACCTTCCCATCCAAAGCTACATTTGGATATTCCCCCAATTCTAATAGTATTGACATCTTTATAAGGTGATGGACTTTGTAATTCCTTGGCCCTATTTTCACAACCCCTTTTATTCTAAGTATCCCATGGCTTGCATTATTAGGAGGGCCTTAAGGTAAGGAAAGGGGTCCTGTGGCTATGGTTCTTCTGGAATCTCACTAGTTGCTTCTTCTACCTTCCTTATTACTTCTACCATAGGAATTTTTTTCCAATTGCTTCCATCATCATCATCCCTAGATCTTCCTCTTTATCATGGTGAAGGTTATCATATATTTGTTAAATTCTTGATCTTGAGGAAGATCAAAGTAGAGCACCTCGTATTTCTTCATATATGTCTTTGTCTTCTAATAGGGTCCGCTTTTATGGTTATTGAATCCATATGAGTTCACTGAGGCATATCTTATATCCATGGGAGCCTCAAATTCCATGTCTTTCATGGTGACTATGGCTCCCTTTGGCCTATAAAAGGAATAGTATGGTGGGTCCTCTAGAACTTCAGTAAGAGGAGATATGAACACTTGATTTTCTATTTGTCATAATCATAGTGTGTTCATATAATCAGTATGATTAGGCCCTTGAAAATTTCTCAACTAGAAACCCCATACCTAAACCTTCATAAAATAATTATGTCATTTGGTTTTCATAGTAGCCACATGGGTCCATGCCTAGATGCTTTTTTAGACCATTTTCCCGTGGAGAAACAAAGGACTTGAACTGAAGTGACAAAAGAAGGAACCTTCTTGACTTTAAAGAAAATTTATCAACATAATATATTTTTATTGATTGTTCTTTACTTTAGTTATTGACTCCTTGGAATTGAATCAGTCCCTTTCCATATTTGAATATTCCAGAGCCCTAGTGTACCCAGATTTTAACATGGTGGACTTTTACTACTGATTCTAGTCAAATGTGTGCCCAGAGGCCAGACCATCAGTAAAAGATCTAGTGGTTTATTTGCATATTATTGTTTTGGATCTGATTTCCCATTTGGGTGTCCTTGGTTCTATGCAATCAGTCGTAGGTTCTGGGTACAAAACTTTCGGAAGGATCGAACATGTTTCTGTTCGATTGGTTTTACAGTATTCTTGCCACTCTAGGGCTATGGAAGAAAGAGGCCAAGATTCTTTTTCTAGGCCTAGATAAAGCAAAAAATACTACCTTGTTTGATATGTTGAAACACGAGGTCAATCTTTTCAGCCCTTTTATCACATGTTAAAGCAAGTTTATCAACATAATATATTTTTATTGATCTTGGTGAAACCAGCATGAATTCCATTACATTAACAGTACTATTGCAATCTGGAGTAGAATAGGTAGATGCTATCAATCCACCTTGTACTTCCCTTTAGTTCAAACATAACTAGATGCAAGATTGTTATTTTGAACCACCATAATCTAGATGTGATAATTGACCTCTAATAGGTGTTTCTTTATTAGTAGCAAAGTTATATTTGAGAAATTCAATTGGGCCTACCATCAAGTCTGTGTGGAACACTCATGACAAATTTTCACCTTAGAGGCATCAATTTAGTAATTTCATCCCTATAGTTCTTTTGCTCAATCTTTCATCCCTCTAGATTGAAATTGCTATAGCTCTTATCATTCATCTCTATAGACAAAAATCCATTAGTAACCCTATTCCCCATTAGTGAGGTGATTTCAAGAATGTACTGGATCCCCATGGCAACTGGTAGAAGCAAAATCATGAGTGGGAGACCCACATTGTTGAAGCATGAAATGGTGAGAATGTGGTTCCTACAGAGTTACGTTTGAACCACAAGCTTTGCTAACGAAAGATCAGAATGCATTTCGGAGGCCAGTGACTCAATAATACGCATGGTATCTGCTTTGTTTTTATATAAATCCTATATACATAATCTTTTTGATATACTTTTGGATATATAAAAGTACATCTGCATTGTTTCTTCTTGTATGTTAATGTGTGAGTTTAAGTATGAGGCCTTAGCTCCTTTGTTTGGGTTTATGATTTATTGTTAAATTTTGAGGATCTGATCTTTAGATTTTATGAAATGAACTTGTAAATATTTTTAGGCATAGATTCCAATACAAGTGGGTTTAGTAAAATGGGTCCATAATAGATTCAGATAAGTTGGGGATATCTGTAGCAGTAAGTTTTGGAAGGCTAGCATGAAAAAGAACTAACTCAACTATTTCGATTATAAGATTAGTATCGTCATATAGGTTAAACTTTGGATTATTCTGTACAAATTATTCCTTGAATATGCAATCATTGTTAAGGTTTGATAGAACATTGGGGACATTTTGATAATCTCTTGCAGTATGTATAATTTTATTTAAATCAATTCCTTGAATATGCAATCACTAACATTTTGATAGCCTCTTGCAGTGGGTATAATTTTATTTAAATCAATCCTCAACTTAAGCAATACCAAAAACTTTCTTCCTTTGAACTCTTCTATTTGTTATCTGCAAGCATCTTTTGAATGATAATGTGACTTGTAGAGAAGTTTTGGAATAGTTGATTGATTTATCTCTCTATTATAATTTGTTTTATATGCTTTTGGTTGTAGAGTTTAGTCCAACATCAACCTGCTCAGTATCCTACATCAGAAGAACTAAGTATTGGTAAGATCAAGTTTAAGGCCTTTGATCTTGGTGGTCATCAAATTGCCAGAAGAGTCTGGAAAGACTATCCTACTAAGGTATGGGTTATTTTTCCATTGTATTTAGGATGAGATTTTGTGTTCTTGAGCTTTATTTTTCTCTACTCTGTTCCATTTGTTTATATCTTTAACATGGATAGTGGTTTCTAATAAGATTAGTATTTGATTTTTGTGTTGATGGGCTTGGAATAAGAAGTAGTAATGCAATCATTGTGGAGGAGTAGGGATTCGAAGCCACATAATTGTTTTTGTTATAGCTTTGAAACATTAAATATTTACAGGATGCTGTCTCCATTTTGATTTTTAATAAAGATAATCCCGAAGCCAGAAACCTAGAGTTCTTCATATTTTAGTGCCAAAATATTTCTTTTTCTTTTGATTTTACAACATAAATTCAAGTAATTATTTAATATCTAGTGAGACCACATCTGTCTAGCGTTCATGTACAAACCAGGTGAGCAAATCAATTTTTTCTATACTCTATTTCAATTGTTTATTTATTTTACATGGATAGTGGTTTCTGATAAGATTAGTATTCGATTTTTTGAGTTTTACTTTGCAAATTTTTGGATTTGGTGCCTTGATATTGGAGAATTCTTTATCCTTCTCCAATCCTTCCCAAATTGGACATTTCAACATATAGGGTTCCCAAATCTATTTCTATACATTGGTTGCTAGCCTATTATACTGTGAGGCCATTCAGTGCTAAAGGTAACTGTGGTCTTAATTGTGAGACATCCCTTGTATTTTTTGGATTACTATTAGCTTAAAATTTCATTCAATTTTGTGTCATTCTTAGCTGCTTTGTTTTTTGGTTTGTTTTCCTTGGCCGAGTATCTAAAAACTGGTGGTTGTCCATTTTTCATGTTCTTATTTACCTTCAATGCATTAACTTAGTGCTCACGAGAAGGATTAGAGCATCTGTTTTGGAAAAAGTAAATTTTCATTATTTTTATTCTCATGTTTTGAGAGAGACATTACCATCACATGTTTTGCAGTGATAATTATATTACCAAATGTCGACCCTATTTTCACACGCTACAATCCCCTACAAAACTTAAATTCAACTTTGGGGTGTTTATGAGTGATATTTTTGTTATGTCAAGTTTGGTTGATTAAACACTTAACAAATTTATCTATAACTATAATTTTCAGTAAGTTATCGATTCTCATGGTTAAAACCGATCTCTTCACTTTGATAAGTAGGGAAACTGGTGGAATTATATTGGTGGATGTTGGTGTGCTCTTCTTAAGAGGGAGCAAGAAAGTGATTAAAACATTAGTCTTTTTCCCAAGTATGCCTTGTGAAGAATGGTTTAAGTTTGATATAAATAGTTGTCTGGATAAAATATATGTCAGGATTAATGATCCAATGTTACCAGAATTAGAATCGACAATAAATTGGTGAGGCAAAAGAGTCAAAGTTTTAAATTGGATTGGGAAAAAATTCAGAAAAAATAGGCAAATACAAAAAATTAAATATCTACACATATTCTGAATTAAAAAGAACAATTTTCCTTAATATTCAAAGGATCCATGTCCATAATACATATACCTCAAGATATTGATAGATGTCCGAAAGATATCAATATATGCACAATTCTCATCCATAAAATGAGTCCAGATAGATAAATCATTGCCTATACTAGGATCATATTCATTAATAGCACTCTGTGCCCCCCTCCTCTAAGCTCTAGCCCTTACCTCTACCTTGAATGGTTTAATTTTGATATCAATAGTTGTGTGTATTTTATATATGCAAGGCTTAATGACACAATGTTACCAGAATTGGAATCTGTAATAAATTGCCAAGGCAAAAGAGTCAGTTTTGAATCAGATCGGGAAAAAATTCAGAAAAAATAAGCAAATACAAAAAATTAAATATCTGCACATATTCTGAATTAAAAATAACATTTTTAGTTAATATTCAAATGAGCCATGTCCATATACTGCAATATATTAATAAATTTCTGAAAGATATCAATGTATGCACAATTTTCTCATCCATAAGATGAGTCCAGATAGATAAATCCTTGCCTATACTGGGATCGTATTCATTAATGGCACTCTGTGCTCCCCTCCTCTAATATCTGGCCCTTTCCTCTACCTTGAATCTCGAAGTTGATCCTCAAGGACATTATTCAACACACTCAACAAGGTATAATTAGAAAAATTTCCCATGCTTAAATAAGTGAATTTTCTTGACTGAAGGGTGCATTACTATTAAGGTCATGAAAGAGGAGTTCAACGATTAGCACCACCAACATAAATATACATGGAGAGGTTGATGTGCTTGATTTAAAATGGCAATCGCTTTCCCTTATACATGATATATTCGAGTGCAAATGTTGCATGTCTGAAATCCTGAAAACTGGTAAGTCTCTTGAATTCTGGATGGGATTTAAAATTCTACTTTTTGCATATGAACTCAATGAGTTTGGAACCACTCTTAAACATCCTGAAACAATTAATGGTAATGGTGAAACTTTAAGTAAAATGAAAGAGAAGAAAGATAAGTAGAATTCCACTTTTACTTTAACAATTTAATAATACCACTATCACTGAACACCTCCAACAGATATACTTATAAGCATTTAATGATTATTTTTCAAACTTTGCCACCATTGGTTTGTTAGAAACTACTTAATTGGTAAAAATAATTTTGGCTTGTGTCTTTGTTGTTCTAGAGTGATGCAACTGCTGTGTTTTTTATTGTTAATGTTTTCTCAAGTTCCAACTTTCAAAATCTATGTTAAATTTGTCGGTATCAATTTGATAAGTTTTACTTCCTAGAAAAATGTTCTTCATATTTTTCATAGTAGTTCTATGTATATCATATTTTTTAGGACTCTATAGATAATATGAACCATAATTTTATGTACAGACTTTACATCACTAGAAAATATTTAAAGGGATGATATGAACTTTCTATTCCAATGCTTTGATTAATAATACTTTGAAAAATGGACTCATGGATTACAAGGATTATATAGAAGAGATATCACTTGTCCTTGTATGGGGTTGACTTGGATAAGGATAATTTTCCCATAGGTTGGAGTGAGTTGGAACCCTTATACATATTTAGGGTCATTTAGAAATGACATGGCACCCTCTCTTTGTACACATGTTGAGGCTACTTTACACTAGAAGGAGGAAGAATAATGTTGTTTAGGGAAGTCTTTTAATGATTAGATGTGAACCCTTCATAACATTGAAGGGTCAGAAGATGGCATGGTGGCACACATTCCCACTAATTGATATAGAGAACACCCTATGAAAATAAGGGGGTAATAGAAGGAAACTCTATGTTTAGGAGGAAAAATTTCCTAGCCTGTCACCCTAAGGATGCCTATTCTTTGGTGTTGGGTTTGCAAATAGGATCCAAGGTGAATAAGAATCAATTTCCCTTGGTTGAACTCCTAGTTAATTTCATCAACAGATCACGGGATCTTGATTACATGTTCTTTGTCTGAATTCCCTGATTGTATTTCATCATCGACTAATTCAGGTACTCCATGAATCATGAATTGATGTTGACTATCAATAAATCCCGTGGTTAGTTTTTTATGGCAAGTAACTGGAATCATTTTTGATGTTATAGAAAGCAACACTTAAGTCATAAATTAAAGTGTTGAATTGATTGCATAGAGTATAAAATGGCATTTGGGTAATAATTTGAACAGGACAAGAATTTTGCAACACACCTGTATAATTATTAGGATATTGAGGATGTGATTAGATGGAGAACTATAGAAGGAGCTTTGTGGTCATGTCTAGCATGTGTATCACTCATGTGTGGATGCTCTATGATTCAAAAATTTGCATAGTTTTTCATTTCATGATTTATAAGGCAGAGTAACTAGTAGTCAGACAGCCTATCTTCAAGGACCATCACACATTAATTGGCAGGAAATTGACATACGAGGAAAAAAATATGGTAAGGACTGGAAAGTGTTATATTTCACTTGTATAATTATTAGGATATTGAGGGTGTCATTATAGGGATAACTATAGAAGGAGCTTTGTGGCCATGTCTAGCATGTGTATCACTCATGTGAGGATGCTCTGCAATGCAGCAATTTTCAAAGTTTTGCATTTGATTATTGATAAGAGAGGGAAAATAGTGGCTAGACACCCTATCTTCGACGATCATCACATGTCCAATGGCTGGAAAAGTGATATATGACAAAACAAATATGTTAAGGGTTGTCATTTGCTGTACACAATGACAATTCGATTTGGCATGTGCATGATATTTGAAAATACAATTCTGAGTGGATTGATGGAGGAAGATATTTAATTGAATTCATTAATTAGTGGGTTTGATTTATATAGTGTGTACTATGTGTTTTATTATGACCATCTATTTTTTCTTTAATGATTGTCAAATTATGCTGGTATCTTGAGACTTATCTGAGTAATATTTCCATGAATCTGTCCCTATGAAACAAATGGACCCTATCCCTTATCAAAATACCATTGACTTCCAACTTGAAATTTGATGTCCAATTGATCTGAAATAGAGGGATTGGTAGTAGATACATGCTCATAGAGATAAATCAATTTAGTTGATATGTTAGCACTCCGTTTGAAACTGTTGAGTTATGGTATTGGAAAGATTTGAAAAGTGTCGTGTTCAATGAAGAATTATACAAACACCACTCAAGTTATCAAATTGAAAGATTCCATTGGCTAATACCATCATATGGAGAAGAGATCTCTATCTACAATGGTATATCCTCCCAAAGGTCAAGACATGCAGCAGCAGAAATGAGATAAAGAGGCGTCATAGGTCAATGATCCTGGTTCACAAAGGAGAAGATCAATGACGGAGCGTGGTTCCATAGGCCGAAGATGCAAGGAAATATTTAATTTTGGTATTCATGAAGTCTGTTAAAGAAGATAAGCAATGAAAGGCCGAGATCAAGGTGAAGCCCGATCGACGGCCTAAGGCGATTCTGCTGGGGAAACATGCATGAAAGATAGAGCTTTTCTGAAATGTGAAATGGATTAGAGGGCGGAGATAATAGTATTAGCAGGTCCACGACCATAGATGATTTCATGGTCTAAACTGGCGTAGATTAAATTGCAATTGCAAATCACAAAAAGTGGTACTAGTTGCCAAGATCAATGGTCGTGACGAAGGGTTGGGATTGATCAATGGACATGGAGGATTTCACAACTTGAAAGTTCTTGATTGATTATACAAGCGAAGATTATCCAAATGTTAATGTGCACATGATCAGATGGTCCCGATGAAGGCTGTTCATGAAATCAGTGGCTGAAGTTTAAAGAAACATGGACAGAGGATGTGAAAAGCACCCAAATAGATGGGTTGAGAAGGTCTCAAGGCCATACGTATCACATCCATGATAGATCTGACAGTAGAGGGGACATTCACACACATGATTTTCCTCCCAGTATATTAATTGATTCCTAGGATGCCATTTGTAGCATGAGTACAGGATAAATCATCCCTATGGTGGAGCCATATCACCTAAAGACGACATCCTCTATGTGGTTTGGCATGCGGAAGTAAGGAAGTAACCAGCAAATTTTCTCTTCACATGGGGAAAGGGTGGGGAAAGGAAAGTGCAATGAGAAAGACCATTATGTTTCCTACGTCATAGGATTGAGGGAGTGTGAAAATGTGCACTCCATGTGCTTTGCATCATTGGGTCGACTACACAGGGTGACACCAAAAAATATTTTCGGCAGTAAATAGTAAGGTGCTGCAGCCGATGAAGTGACATTACTAGATCTTGAGCAGGTAAAATATCATTCGTCTCATGCCCTCACACATGTTAGCACCGAGACACTCGATGATGGAATGTGCAGGAATGCTGACCAGTCATTACAGAGTCCAGTCTTGCAACCTTATATATATAACAACATCTTCCAAATCCTTTCTAATATCGGGAATGATATAGCATACTTTTAGAGCTCGAGGTTTCGTTTTGTTACGAGTCCATAGAAGTTTGAGAAGTTGGCAATGGAAATTTGGTTAAAAAATCTTGTCCGTATGGGTGTGTTGATGGTGGGTGATTCATTTTCTGCACTTACCCGTCACCTTGGTTTTCCACACCAAGGATGACAGTAGCCATCGAGGCACAAACGTGAAGAATTTTGAGAGATATACTCATCTTCATATGCCCACAGCTCTAGTGGCGCATTGCCTAGACACTCATTTTCTGTGGTTGTTTTTCCAAGAGCCCCTGTTACCGTCGTTGCCTCCAAATCCTCCACACAAGAATATAGTCCCGGGATATGCTCTATGGGAGTAGTTTTTGTATGGGAGAATCAGGGGTCTAATGCCAGCATAGCCCTATTTGTGAATTCCACTTTCCAAGGGTGATGGGGCTGGTGGAGGTATACTCCACCATATTTCCTGTGGAAGAGCCCACCTCATAGAAGGTGAGGAGTACAAGAATGACAAGCCACTGCAAAGGCTTGCCTTGGCCAGAAGCAATATGACCCTTCTTCTAGATCCCACATCTAATAGTATTACCCAGAGAGGGAGGGGTTGTAGAAAAGGTTGGGAAAGGAGGAGGTTAAATACACACCCAGTGGCATGGCCTACAAGAGAAACCTCCTCATCAGAGGTAGAGAGCAGTACAAGAATGATAAGCCACTTTGGAGGCACATGTTTTCTTGTCTGCCTTTGAGCACCATGGTTTGAAGAAGGCAGGCCAGTCAAAGGAAGCAGAAAGACATCTCAGGAGTAGTTCAAGTCAACAACATACCACCAGCAAGTGATATAACGATTGTTTTCATACCAAGTTACCTGATCGAAGAAAACTCTGCACTGTCAGTCCAATTACCATGCCCATAAATTCCATAATGTCTGTTAATATTTGTAAATCGTGGAAATAGTACCACACTCTAAACTATTAGTGTTTGATTGTGACTGAAAATAGTTTCCAGGCTTTGTTTCAGGGATTAGTCTAAGGTCTAAAATAGTATAAATATACTCCCGGTAGATGGAGATAGGGGTTGGTTGGGAAACTTTCAAGGGCCTAGGCTCTCCATTGTAATTTGTTTCTAACTTTCCATGATGTGAATAAAATTGCAGAGGAATGATAATTATTCATGGCAGAGATTCTTGTGTCATCTTTTGTTTCAATATGTAACTTCTTTACGTGAATGTTTATCCTGTTTTTCATTCTAGTTTGTTATTTTCTTTCATGTTTGGACAGTAGTTTATAAGGGCCATAATTCATCCTATATGCTCTCGGCCCTTTGTTTCAAACATTTTAAAACAATTTATTCTAAATTCATGCAGAATTCATCCTATAAATGGTTTGCATGATGGGTTGTTTCCTCTCATCTACTAATCACCTGCTAAATATCTCATGATTCAAAGGTGGGTGACTACCTTGTCTCTGTCCATAAATTTCGACAATTATTTACCTCTTGCAACATGTTCCACACTAGGACTATCAACTCCATTGCACAATGGTCCCCCTCTTTGATCATCCCAGCTATACCTTATAACAACATACCTACCCCATTTAGGAATCTGACCTCCTGACCGTCCTCGATTGAATATCTTGCATGAGAAAATATGATAAGTAAACGAGAGATCCCTCTCTGACTGTGCTGGGCCAGAAGCACAGTCTAAACCGGTTCTACTGTTACCTGGGAATGAGCGTTTCACAACCTTTGGTTCAATTCCAGTTCTAACAAAATGGCGCCATTATCAGGGACAAGATTGAAGATAGTCCCTGGGTATGAATGACATAATTTCATATTTGGTTGTTGATGGTGAACAACAATCAAACATCAAGAAGGTTATGCACTTTTCACTTGGAAACTCCACTCTTAAAGGATTCAGACTTTAGCAACTCCGCTAGTGATATGACCGAGAAATTAAATTTTTAGAAAGAACTAGTAGACTCTGCTAGGAAAATGAGCTCGTTGTGAAGCCTGAAAATGCATGGTGAAAGGATAAGATACTCGAGTTTTTGTTTCTTCTAAGATGCCTTGTCTTCCATTATAAGTTTGTTCTTATCTTTTCCTAATGTTGAGGCTTGGAAAATTGCAGGTTACAACAGTTAGGGATTCTCCCCAGTAAACGTTCCCAACTAACCCATTACTGTCTGGTATGGGGAATCCGTCCAGTTTACGGTCCAGATACCATAGGTCAAGTAACAAAAATAAAAGGCTTTACCGGTCGCTGCTCGGTCCACCATGTATGTTTTTAGTTTTTGTATTTAGCTATGAGATGCAAGTCTCTATCTAAGAATGTAGATTGATAGAGAATACGAGGAACGGTCATAATGTGATGCGCAGGTTCTTACCTATCGTCTTAACTCTCTCGCATCTAAATCACACATAGCAAGAAACTAAAAATAACTATCTAAGCTTCCCCTAGGGAGCAGAATTATCATTTATAAATGAGTAATGTGTTTTATCCATGCATTAAAAAAAATCACAGATAGTTGTTACTTATTTCAAAACACATTAACATTTATGGATATATGAACAACTAGATAGCTAATTGTTTATGAACAACATTCATTACTCATAGTGGAAATTTCATAGAATAAACTAGAGCTCATTCATACAAGAACATATGTTCAAAGAGTTAGAACAATCTCATAGTTAATGGACACAAATATGAAAACGAAATAGTTCACATTCAACACATCCATGGCACAACATTTGAAAAGTTCCACCAAGCTTTCTCCAACATGAAACTTGTAATTCTTATTGCAAAAGGAAATAGTTCTTCTTACAACATGTTCTCACAAATCTCAATTGGAAAATTCCTTCTACTATATAACTCTCCTATACTTATACTGCAAGCAAAAATATTGGGCTACCCCTCGGTGACCTTTAGGCTACCCCAAACATTTTAATCTCACAATTTTGTCCTTTTGTGAGTGCTCATGATTCATACAAACGTTACATTTCAGATTTCAGATTTAAAAGAACTTTTATGAAAAGGAACTAGCTTGGTAACTGACGAACTTTTCCAAGCCTGGGCCTCTGCTTCTACTGATTATGCTCAGTAATCCATTGGTTCCTTGATAGATCCTATTGAGCTTAGACCTGACTTTCTTCTTTTCTTTCCTCATCTCTGCTTCTGCATTTTCTTTCTCTTCCCATTAGAGGAAATTTGAGATCTAAAATGGGCCTCCTAAGGAAAATAATAAAATAATAGTTAAAATAATAAAATAATAGTTAAAATAATGAAATAATAGTTATTAATTTTGGAGGAAGAATGAAAAAAACTACTTTTTGTGTTCATATTTTTGACATATCCCCCCGTGTTTTTACTCAAATTATGAGCAGGGGAGCTCATTGGATGCAAAATTTAATTCCGCATCCAACGAGTACCCACACTGCATACTTTTGACAGACCCCCCTACCCCAAAAACAAGAAATACCTGAAAAATGTGATGATAATCACATTTTTTTCAGGTATTTCTTGTTTTTGGGGTAGGGGGGTCTGTCAAAAGTATGCAGTGTGGGTACTCGTTGGATGCAGAATTAAATGTTGTATCCAACGAGCTCTCCCGCTTGAAAATTGAGCAAAAACACAGGGAGATATGTCAAAAATACAAACAAAAAAAGTAGTTTTCTTTTATGACAAATATGTCTATTCATCCATTATGGTTGACTCATTTTATTGAAATTATATTGGTTCTTGAATTCCAACTCACAAAATTTATTATTGGCACATTTTCTTATAAGGCCCATTTTAGACCCCTAATTTCCTGTAATGTTCCTTGCTGCCTCCTTTCTTCTGATTTGTCTTCTAGACATGTCTTCTCTACAGTAGCAATCACCCTGTCATGAATAACCAGTCCTTAGATCACTTAGCGTTTGACAAAGTAACACAAATTGTATCAATACATGCATTCTGTGAAATGAACTATAAACAAATTTAAAGCATGAAAATATAAGGTAAAGAGAATCCTACAAGCTAGGCCTAAAAATCCTCTAAATCCACTGTCCGAACTAAAAACAAAAATATGAAAAATAGAATTTTTATCTCAATCGAGGCCGCATCTAGCCCAATTTGACAACCCTTGATGAAAGCATGAACCAAGACAAATGTAACATCTCCTCCTTCTCTCAGAAAAACCTCGACTTAACCAATACCACGAGAAAACTCTGTCATTCCATAAAATAGTATAAAAATACCAAAAGGAGGGAAAAACCTACTAGTAGTCAGGAAAAAAACGCTAAGCATCAGGTAGAAATCCACTAAATGGACGCAACGGCAGGTAGCATAAATACTACGGGTTCCGTGACAAAAAAACGTTGGTGAAATAAGCACTAAAACTACAGCATCGCACCTCAGAACCACTACAACATTGGACGACTAGTCCAATGAGGAGCCGTAATGGCGGAAATCACATGGACTAAGGGTTCCATAGACTAGAAAACCATCAGCGATCAGAAGAACGGGAACTAGCTAGAAAAGCATCAGCAAATAAACCGACTAAACATCGGCAAGATAGTGTGCTATCTAGCTGCAATGGTGGGAAAAAAACAGACTACGCCTTCCGCTTTCAAATGAAAAACCGCGGGGATTGGAAGTTTCAATGAATAAATGTCGGTGATGATGAGCTCAACGTCGCTGCTGTGTCTGCGACTAAAAAGACTAGCCCTCTGATCAATAATCAAAAAACCTTTCTGCTAGCACAAAGAAACGAAAATAAAAACAATAAAATTTCAGCATCGGAACAGAAAAGAGCTATCCGCCAGAACATTCATCATTTAGATTCCACGACGGCGGCTCTGTAAGGAACTATGACGCCGATGTACTGTACAAAATAATTTCGACAGCGATATATGAAAACATTTACAAATCAAAACTTGAAGTTCCACAGTCAAAAGTATTAGCTAAACAAAGGATTTTTAGATCATTCAACCTCAGAAACGAAAGAAAACAGTTTACCTCGAATCAAACTCAAAAAATAAAAATTGTAGTAGAGGGACAACCGAGTTTAGGAATCCAAATAAAACCAAGAAAGATAAAATCAACAAGGAGGGTCTAAAATTTTTAAAAAGTTGGGAAAAATAGTTGCAGCTGCAACAATTGGCGACTATCTGGTGAACCCAGAATCTCTAGAAAACTTCTTCTTTGAGCAATAGACCATTTGACAATAAATACTAGCATGTTGAATTCTTCTAGACGTATGGATTTCCTAAATGGAAAATGTATGTACTTTTAATCATTGATGATAGTCCGATTTAGGAAAGTAGAACCAAGATTTGAAAGTCAAGATAACTCTTTTGAGGCTAGGAATATGAGTTTCATTTTTTACCTTTGTCTTTGGGTAGCATCCAGCTTGGATACCACAGGATTGTAACATATGGTAAACATAAATATTCATGTGTTCTTCATTCCCATGCTATTTTTGCACTTTTTGTGCTTTTGTACTTTTTTCCTTTTTGAGTTCTCCTGCATGCCTTGCTTTCTGAATTTTTATTCGGGTTCCTCTATCCATAGTGTCCTTTTGTGTGAGAGATGTATTGATTTTTAGCTCACAGGCGTAGAAGAACTTTGTAAATTTTGTACTTATATGGTTCGGTACTTTGTTTTGATACATATTGCTTTCTTAGGAGAATTTTTACTCTTATTTTCCTTTTGGCTTTCAATTCTTGGCATGGGATTATTTATATACAATATATTGTTTACCTTGCTTCCTTTCCATGGGTCTTTCGTTGTCACTCCCTAAGAAATTTTTAAATGAGAGATGGATGGAGCCTCGAAATAGTATTCTAGACCTTTTGATCCTGATTTATTTTACAAGGATTAAGCAGGACTTCAATGTGTTCATAGCCATTTAGGAAAAACTACTAACAAGAAGAAATTCTTTCAGATAAATCAATATTACACAGTCTTACAACCAAAGATTTCAGTTAATCCAGAATTCTGATGCTCTCCATGCAACCAAAGTTTTCTTATTTTATTGAAATCAATAAAAAACAAACAAAAATGAAGTAAATAAAAAAATAAACAACCAAATCAGTTTATTTATGTACAAAAAATAAAAACAAAAATTAAGAAAAATAAGGTTTGAGAACTAAACCATTAACTGGTAAGTTCTCTTCCCACCCCTGTAAATATTTCAATTTGTAGGTTGAGGGGCCAAGTTTTGCTGCAATCTAAAAAGGGCCTACCCATAACTGTTGAAACTTCATGTGCTTCCTCTTTTCATCATGCGAGTGATCCCACTTAAGAACCAGGTCTCCCACTTCAAATTCTTTTTTTCCAGCTTTATGTTTATCAAACCACCTTTTCACTACTCCATGTTGATGCTTAAAATGTTCTTTGGCCCTGGATCTAGACTCTTCCACCTTCAAAAGATTATAGATTCTAATTTGCAGGATTTTGTTATTTGTGCCTGTAGACTCTTGAGCTATTATGGAAGATGGTAGCATAATGTTAGGAGGTAGGATGGATTCTTTTCCATAAACAAGGGTATACGGTGACACTCCTAAGGAATTTTTTGGTGTGACCCTATCAGCCCAAAGAGAATTTATCAATGCTAAATGCCAACTTCTCTGGTTTTCTATCACAGTCTTTTTTAAGATCCTAATCAGATTCTTGTTGGTAGATTCTGCCAAACCATTTCCTTGTGGATAATAGTTTGCAGAATAATGCAACTTGATTCCTCTTTCATGACAAAAAGTAGTTAATATAATAGAAGAAAAATAAGTAGCATTATCAAAGACCAGGGAAATTGGAACCCCAAACCTGGTCATAATATGATCTTGCAAGAAGTCCATGACCGCATCTTCATTCACTTTAAGTAACGGAATTTCCTCGACCCATCTAGTGAAGTAGTCAGTTGTCGTCAAGATGAATTTGTGTTGCAAGGAAGAATCTAGTTTTATCTCTCCAATGATATCAATTCCCCTTTGCTCAAAGGGTTTTGTTATCATCACAAGCTTCAAAGGTCCTGCTACTTTGGCGTGTCTTCCCCCACACCTCTGGTAGATATCACACTTTCTGACATGGGCGTGCGCATCCTTAAATAGTGTGAGCCAATAATATTCTACTATAAGAATCTTGTGGGTTGTCGTATCTCTAGAAAAATGACCTCTAGCAGGCCCATCCTGTCACTCTCTTATGACTTTGTTTGCGTCTTCTTTCTCTAAGCATTTGAGAAGGACTCCATCATAATTCTTCTTGAATAAAATTCCATCAATGATCTGATATGCAGCTGATTTAAGGCACAACGCTCTTCACTGTTTGGAATTCCAATGTTCTAGTAACAACCCTTCCTGAAGATAATGAACAAGGTCTCGTTACTAGGAATCGAGAGCTATGAAAAGAGGACATACATCCACCACATGTAATTCAGCTTCATTTTTCCAATAATTTTCTTCATTGTTTTTACCTTCAGCCATTAGTTTGCACAGTCCTTGCCCTTTAACTATGGATGCTGGTTTGAATTTGAGGTCATATTCTTGTAAAGCTATTACCCAGTTTCCTCTTCTTTCTCCTAATTCTTTTTGTATGAAAAGAGACCTTACAGCTGGGTGTGGAACTATTACCTTCATCTAGTTCTTAAGTATGTACGGACTAAATTGTTTTATCACTTTGAAAAGTGCATAATCTTGTTTATCCGTAGCTGGGTAATTCAATTTGGCCCCATGCAGACTAGTGCTCATAAATGGTATGGGGTACTCATCTCCCCCATCTTCCTTCTGAGTAAGCACCGCTGCTAATGAATCATCATATGCAAAAGTGTACAAAATAAAATCTTTCTCAAAATTTGGACTTTTGAGAGAGGGTGCATGAGCAATAGATGTCTTTATTTTACTGAATGCATTCTTCTCTACATTAGTCCACTTGAATTGTACACTTTGTTTCACCATTTGTTGCAAAGGTTTAACAATTTGAGCGAAATCTAGCACAAACCTTCCCACGAAATTTATTGTCCCTGTTAGAATAATCCGTCAGGATTATTGTAAATAAATAATAGGAATATGAATAGCTGGGAAGGCGAAAAGGATGGTAATCAACCGCCTCATGAAATGTATAAATATAGGCATTTGCATTTGAATAATCAATTGGAATCGGGAGTTATTACCAACAAGTGGCTGCTTGTTGGCTGCTTGATACTGGTGCAACATCACACATGACATTTAGAAAAGATTGTTTTGAAGAACTGAATGAAACAATCGATGGCATAGTGTACTTTGCAGATAAGTCAAGTATTAAACCATAGGGAATGGGCACCATTCGACTGAAGATGCCTGGATTCCCTGATTTCTTGTTGAAGAACGTTCTCTATCTTCCTGAGTTGCAGAGAAGCCTGCTGTCCATGGTGGAGATTCGACAGCAAGGCCATTCCATCCACATGTTTGATGGAATCGTTGAAATAAGAAAGTCCTCTGACAACCAAGTCATCATGACTGGATACGAAGATGGAAAGTTGTTGAAGCTCAAGGGTTCATCCACAAGATTTCAGAACTATGCCTACCTCTCTCAGCATGAAGAAGGTAATATGTCATCTAGCTCATTGTGGCATGAAAGATTTGGTCATCTAAATTATAACAGTCTTCGCTTGTTGAAAAATAATGGTGTATTTGGCTTGCCCACCATTCCTAAAGAGAAGGAAAAATGTGATGCATGTATATTAGGGAAACATAGTAAGCTGCCATTCCATGAGTCTAATTTCAGAGCAAGTAGGAAATTAGAACTAGTGCATTCTGATTTGTGTGGCCCAATGCCAACTCCTTCAGCAAATGGAAACAAGTACTTTATGACATTTGTTGATGACTACTCACGAATGTGCTGGATTTACTGTTGA
>LPNX010275204.1:808048-855864 GCA_001517045.1 Pseudotsuga menziesii | reverse complement strand
AATCCGTCAGGATTATTGTAAATAAATAATAGGAATATGAATAGCTAGGAAGGAGAAAAGGCTGGTAATCAACCGCCTCATGAAATGTATAAATATAGGAATTTGCATTTGAATAATCAATTGGAATCGGGAGTTATTACCAACAGTCCCCATGAATGATTGCATACCTTTTTTGTTATCGGGTAAAGGGATCTGTTCGATAGCTTCGATCCTTTCTAGGTCTATGGAGATCCCCTTTTTAGAAACCACGTGACCCAGTAGTTGTCCATCTATAACTACAAACACACATTTCCTTGGATTCAGTGAAATGCCGTATTTTCAACAACGCTCGAAAATTTGTTTTAGATGGAATGTGTGTTCTTCTCTCTTCTTTGAAAATATCATGACGTCATCAAGATATACTACAATAGTACGTCCAATCAAACAACGGAAAGCTATATCCATAGCCCTCTGGAAAGTAGCTCCAACATTAATGAGTCCAAAGGACATCCTTCTGTAAGCAAAAGTTCCCTATTTTGTTCTGAAGGTAGTTTTAAATCTGTCTTCTTTAGGTACTAACACTTGATTTTAGCCATAGAATACATCTAATAACGAAAATAACTCAGAACTTGAAACCATCTGCAATATCTGTTCCATGTGTGGGACTGGATAGTTGTCTTTGTCTGAAGCACGATTTAGGTTTCTAAAATCCACACATAGCTTAATTTCTCCATATTTCTTCCTTACTGCTACTAAATTTGAAATACATTCTGAGTGTCTGACTTTAAATATAATTTTGGCATCCAATAATTTTTTCACTTCGTTCTGAATTAAAGGCTCCAATTTTGGATGCATCTTCCTCAAAGGTTGTTGATAAGGATTGACTTCAGATCTAATAGGAATGATGTGGTGTATAACCTTGTTGTCATATGTTTTAAGCTCCTCATATGTCTAGGAAAATACAACTTTGTACTATTTGAACAAACTAATGAACTTATTTCTTTCACCCGGGGAACAACACTTTCCCAAATTTACATATTTGGGTTTAACTTCAGTTCCCAAATTTATCAGCATGAATTGCAAAGACGAGCTATGAGTATTGATATTTACGGGTCTTCTAAACTTTTTGTTTAAATCAAACATCCGCTCTAAGGTCCTGGGCCCTTTAGGAATGAATTTGTCAAATTTTAACTCAGCCTAGTGTTCTTCGTCATCGATAATTGCCCCTTTGAAAGTTTTGTCATTCATCAAACATTCCAAGATTTGTTGATCATCATCAAGAACTCGTAGATTAGTAATCCTGTCTGGAACTAAAGGCCTGAAAAGTAATTCAATAAAACAATGGTTATTTGTAGGTACAAGCCTTGCAGCTGAGGTAGCTAACAAGTCAGATGATGCATTCTTAAGTCTAGGAATGGATACAATATTAAATGCAAAAAAATTTGTCAGCAAATCCCACACTTCATTCTGATAAGCTTTTAAATGAGGTGAGATGCAATGTATCTGTTTTCGAATTTGCTTTACAATTATTTAAGAATCCCCATATACTTTCATATTTTCTACTTTTAATTCAATTGCTTTTCTTAGTCCCTGAACTAATGCTTCATATTCAACTGTGTTATTCATACATTCAAACTCTAATCTACATGAAAGAAAATGTATATTTTTCTTTGGATCGATCAAGAAACAACCTGCTCCTGATCCTTCCAAATTTTTAGATCCATAAAAAAAAATGTCCCAAAGTTATCTACTTCTATTGTACTTGAATCAACAACTACATTTGAAACTAAGTCTACTATTTTACAATCAAATTCATCAGCCCGTGAAAATCGAAGGAGATCGAGCTTTGTATTTGATGTACCACTGGATTCTTCTACTTGGTAATTTCCTGGTTCTATCTCAATAAAGTAATTTCCCAATAAAGAATTCATTGGTTCATTCTTACCCTCCAACTGAGTAACATTGTGCTTCATATGGGGCTTTCTTAATACTTTTATTTGCTTGGGACTTCCCTTATAAGGAAACCATAGATGTGACCAATCTGATGCAAAATATCCATTTAGCTTTGCTGACCAATCCCAACTCAAAACAAGTCCATAAGCCTCAGGTATTTCTGCTACTACAATATCGATGAACTGACATACCTTTTCATTTGAAGATAATCGAATCAGAACATCCTCCATTTCCCCAATTACCTTCACATTTGTTCTTTCTAACTAAATAACCTGCCAAGTAGATGGTTTAGGATATCCATTTATCTTTTTGTAGACTGAAAGCGGCATAACATTGTCTGATGCCCCTGAGTGTAGTAAACAATTGTGCACGTTATGGTTGAAAATTTCAAAAGTTAATAGAAATAGTGGGGTTTTGTATTTAGGCTTACCTCCCACACTTGCTTCAGCAATTTCTTATTCTTTAGGTTGATTGTCAGTGGGAAGCATTTCCTTAGGTATTTCAAGTGCTTTTAACAATATTTCTTTCTGTTGAGGCACATTGCACATTTCCAATAGCGAGATATCTTCCTTAGCCCTCTTAATATCTTCCACAATATCATACTCCATATTATGTTCTTTGATATTCTTTTTTACATCATCAGTCTTCTCCTCAATGGGCTTAACAGGCATATTGATTTGCTTTGGATTTTGACTCATAATGGTGAATTCAGGTATCTTATCAGCTGTGGTGCTCTTTTGAATTTTCTTTACATTCTTTTGAAGTCTCTTGATTTTCGGGAGTACTGATCTATCCTCTTTTATCAAACCTTGGCTTCTTGTTGTCAAGTTTGTTTCCAATATCTCCCCCTGTTTCACATAGCCTTCTTCTTATGTATCGAAAAGTGAGACACAGTCCCATAAAACCAGAGCATAATCCTCTTGTTTTTTTGTGGATTTATTTCTTTTTTCCTCCTCCTCATCAGATTCCGTTAGTTTAGAGTCCAATAGTTGATTCATTACTAATGTCATCAAATTGATCCATTGAGGGAAATTTTTTTTAGAATGAGGCTACTGATGAAAGGTGCAAAAATTATCCATACCCACCTCCATTAAATTCATTGATGCAGGACTATGTGGAGGAGGCTTAGATTGATTGTTGTCCTCTCTCCTTATATAGTAAGGCTTATAAGATTTCTGAGCTTCTTTTTCTTTTTCCAGATCTATTATTCTGTTAGACATGTGACTACTCCTCTTTAGGCTTAGAGAGTAATAAGGCTTTCTTACCAAAAGTTTTTTCTCCTGACTGCTCACGATAATATCCTATGCTCTCTCTTTCAGCTTCTATTCTCTCGGCTTCTTCATAAGTTTCTGACAATGTAGGCTTGACTTGCAACTTGGAAAACATGGCCAAGTCAGGCCCTAAAGCTGAAGTATAGTATTCAATCAAAACCTTATCAGACAGTTTATCAGTTGCAGAAAAATTCTTAAGATAAGTAGCAAACCTTTGGATGAAACTATGCACTTTTTCTTTTCTTTCTTTCTTCAAAGTGCATAACCCCTTCATTAACGATGCATGAGTTTTTTGGAGTGCATACTTAGTTCTAAATATTATTTCAAAAGTATCCCAGTCTGTGATTGAGTTTGCAGGTAGAGTAAAATACCATGAGGTTGTTGCTCCTTTCAAGGTATGCATAAACAATCTTCAAACTCCGTCTTCATGTTCTCCAGCCCTTAGTCCTTCTATGGCCAAGTAAAAGCTTTGTAAATGATCATCTACTAAAATATTTTCACTTGGGTCAAACTTGGGAATCATTTTCTCAAAATCCTGAGGTAAGTCATTTAGAGGGGGTGCCAGGTTTAAAGGTGACCTAGCCCTCCAAGCAGGTGGTGGATTCGGTGGGTTGGGTGGTTGATTTGCATTCATGTTTGCCATGAGTCTAGGTGGATAATGAGGTGGTGAGTGAATAGGGGTATGAATAGGTGAATAGTAAGGTGTATCTAGGCCCACTTGATTCAAAGGCTGAATAACTTCCTGTAACATTGTTTCTACTAGTTCTTAAAAATCTCTAACCAACACTGCGTCTTCCAATATAGGACAATATTTCTTCTTATATTCTCTTCTGGGCAAGATAGGAATAATTGGTAATCCTCCAATTTTCTTCACATATTCCCTAGTATGTCTTATCATATCATTGACTACTTCATTATCGATAGAATACAGATGCTCTTTACCATTCTCTTCAGGAATTGGATTGGGAAACAAACTACTTTCAAAACTATCATCGGTGGAATAATCTCGAGAAAATAAGTTTCCTTGGCCATCCATGCACTGGTAGCCCTCGTTCTAGTGCCAAAAACTGTTGAGGCCTGGAAAATCATAGGTGACAACAATTAGGGATTCTCCCCAGTAAATGTTCCCAACTAGCCTGTTACTATTTGGTATGGGGAATCCGTCTGGTTTACGGTCTGACTACCATAGGTCAAGTAACAAAAATAAAAGTTTTTACCGATTGTGGCCCGGTCCACTATGTATGTTTTTAGTTTTTTTATTTAGGTATGAGATGCAAGTGCCTATCTAAGAATGCAAATTGATAGAGAATACGAGGAGTGGTCACAATGTGATGTGCAGGTTCTTACCTCTCGTCTTAACTCGCTCTCATCTAAATCACACACAGCAAGAAACTAAAAATAACTATCTAAGCTATCGCTAGGGAGAAAAATTATCATTTATCAATGAGTAACGTGTTTTGCACTTGCATTAAGAAAAATCACAGATAGTTGTTACTTATTTCAAAACAGATGAACATTTATAGATATATGGACAACCATATAGCTAATTGTTTATGAACATCATTCATTACTCATAGTGGAAATTTCATAGAATAAACTAGAGAGCATCCATACAATAACATAAGTTCAAAGAGTTAGAACTATCTCACAGTTAATGGACACAAAGCTAAAANAAAGTTCCACCAAGCTTTCTCCAACAGGAAACTTGTAATTCTTATTGCAAAAGGAAATAGTTCTTCTTACAACATGTTCTCACAAATCTCAATGGGAAAAAGTCTTTCTACTATGTAAATCTCCTATACTTATACAACAAGAAAAACTCTTGGGCTTCCCTCTTGGTGACCTTTGGGCTCCCCCAACTGTTTTAATCACACAATTTTGTCCTTTTGTGAGTGCTCATGATTCATACAAACGTTACATTTCAAATTTAAGATTTAAAAGCACTTTTATGAAAAGGGACCAGTTTGGTAACTGACGAACTTTTCCAAGCCTGGGCCTCTACTTCTACTGATTATGCTCAGTAATCCATTGGTTCCTTGCTAGATCCTGTTGAGCTTAGACATGAATTTCTTCTTTTCTTTCCTCATCTCTACTTCTGCATTTTATTTCTCTTCCTTCCTTGCTGCCTCCTTTCTTCTACTTTGTCTTCTAGATATGTCTTGTCTACTGCACCAATCACCCTGTCATGAATAACCAGTCCTTAGATCACTAAGCATTTGACAAAGTAACACAAATTGTATCAATACATGCATTTTGTGAAACGAACTATAAACAAATTTAAAGCATGAAAATATAAGGTAAAGAGAATCCTGTAGGCTGGGCCTGAAAATCCTCTAAATCCACTGTCCAAACTAAAAACACAAGTCCAAAAAATAGACTTTTTATCTCAATCCAGTCCGCATCTGGCCCAATTCGACAACCCCCCGATGAAAGCATGAACCAAGATAAATGTAACAGCTCCTCGTCCTCTTAAAAAAACCATGACTCGATGAATACCATGAGAAAACTCCGCCATTCCATAAAATAATATAAAAATACCAAAAGGCGAGAAAAACCTATAAGCAGTCAGGAACAAAACGCTAAGCATCAGGCAGAAATAAATTAAATGGCCGCAATGGCAGGTAGCATAAAGACTACGGGTACCATGACAAGAAAAATGTCGGTGAAATAAACACTAAAACTGCAGCATCGGACCTCCGAACCACTACAGCATCGGGTGACTAGTTCAATGAGGAGCTGTAATGGCGGAAGTCACATGGAATAAGGGTTCCACAAAGTAGAAAACCATCGGCGATCGGAAGAACGAGAACTATCTAGAAAATCATCAACAGATAAACCAACTAAACATCGGCAAGATAGTGTGCTATTCAGCCGCAATGCCAAGAAAAAAATAGACTACGGTTTCCGTTTTCAAATGAAAAACCACCGGGATCAGAAGTTTCAATGACTAAATGTCAGGGATAATGAGCTCAACGCCGCCGCCGTGTCGGCAACTAAAAATACTAGCCCTCCGATCAATAATCAAAAAACCTTTCTTCTAGCGCAAAGAAAAGAAAATTAAAACAATAAAATCGCGGCATCGGAACAGAAAAGAGCTATTCACTAGAACATTCATCGTTTAGCTTCCGTGACGGTGGTTGCATAAGGAACTACAGCCCCGATGTACTGTACAAAAGAATTCCAATAGCGATATATGAAAACATTTACAAATCAAAACTTGAAGTTCCACAGTTAAAAGTATTAGCTAAGCAAAGGTTTTTTAGATCATTCAACCTCGGAAATGAAATAAAATAGTTTACCTCGAATCAAACTCAAAAAATCAAAATTGTAGCAGAGGGACAATCGAGTTCAGGAATCCAAATAAAACAAAGCAAGATAAAATCAACAAGGAGGGTCTAAAATTTTTAAAAATTTGGGAAAAACAGTTGCAGCTGCAACACCTAAACTTATCAAAATAGCCTTCCATGGTTCATTTCACTCCGAACAGAGCTATGAATGTACTCTTTTATATCCTTCTTTACAAACTAAAAGCATTGCATCGTCTTGTACATTTTATTTGGACCAAGATTTTTTACCCAAAAATCATGACATTAACAGTCACCCCTATGAAACTCATGAAACCACGGTTGGTAACATATCTATTTCTCCTAACCTGGTCTCTCCCAATATTCCAAGATGATACAAGCCACTACACTTGCCTCCTATCCTCCATGTTTTTCCTACGAAGCATTACAAGTACCTCCCCAAATTTGATGGAGAATCCAAAGACCTCACTACTGAGAAACATTTGCAATCTTTTGGAAATTTATTTGACCCTTTTGAAATAGAACATGTTGATGTTTTCATGAGGGATTTTTCCCAGTCCTTGGAAGGAGATGCTAAATAATGGTTCAAGCACTTGTAGCTAAGTCCATCAGTACCTGGGAATATTTTTCTTGCACTTTTTTGAAATTTTTGGGTAGGAGGAGGCCATTGGACCAAATACTTTCAGAATTTTATTCCCTGAAGAGGCATGAGGGTGAATCCATGTCCAGTTTTAACAAAATATTTGCAAGCTTTTATTATAACATGCCAAAGGAAGTCCAACCTCTTGAAAATGATGCTAAAATCTATTATGCAGCTACCTTTCCTCCTTAAATGTCATTACTTCTTTTGGAAAGAAAATCAACCACTCTGCAGCACATGTTTATTGATTGTTTGGAAGTTGAAGAAAACCTTAAGATGTCCCAAAAAATTGTCAGGTCAAGAAAGTGGTGGTGAAATAAAATATACATTAAATTGGTTGTGCCACATAGACAAAAAGGAATAGTCTTTATTTGGCTAAAGCTTTCCCTTACTAGACAGGAAAATGATCATTTTGATACAGAAGCAGATGGTTCTATCATTTTGTTTTTTGATAGTTTCAATATGCTTAGCACCAAATCTGTTAACGATTATTTTAAAAGAGATTTCGGTATACCCATGTATGATGAGTATGAGGATGAATACTTTGAGGTTATACCTAAATAACTAGCTATAGAACCAAGGTCTTCTAATGGAGAGAATCAAGCTACAATCCAAGGTCAAAGGGATAAGATAGGAAAGGATAATAAGTGTGCTGAAGGTGATAGTCTACCCTTGTGTTATTCCTCATTTGAATTAATAAGATACAAACTTAAAGCCTCTAAGTGAAGACAATAGTTATAGGATATGGTGCACTCCATAGACTTCTTTGGAACAGAATATGATAAAAAAGAATAGTCATGTAGTCCCTATCAGCTTATAGATACATCAAGAGCTCGTGATGATGCATTGGGTCACAAATAAGGAGGTAACAGTTCTCAAATAAATGCCTTTTTTAACTTTTCACCTTCAGGAAGATCATCCCATAAAGAAGGGTTGTGCTTGCTTGATTCTTTTGAAGAAAAAGATGATTTCCATGCTGAGGCATAGAAGGAATATGAGGTTCTAGCTTCATAAGTTTTGAATGAAAGGGTGTATATTTCATTTGAAAATAGTCCCGGGAATCCCTTTCAAAGATCTTTCAAATATCAGCCTAACATCTCACTAGAGGAAGGGCATTTTGGACAGCTTTCCCATGATAAACAGAGGACATAATATGCTGGAGGTTGTCGTGCTTTCTATGACCCCATATCAAAGTACACGGAGAAGCTAGGTAATGGTAATGATTGGTTATATCTCTGTAGTAAAGATCAGTTTATTTGTTATATCCTTCTTCCATTATGCATTTCATCTCTGTTATTAATCAAGCATGAAAAGGAAACAAAATTATTGTATAAGTTGCTTGATTGGCTTGATTGGAAGTCAAAATTCACTTGATTAGGCATGTATGCTCAATTAGTTAGAGTAGGCAGGTACAAATAAGCTCAACATCTATCGAGCATTTCCTTTAGTGTTGTTCAGTTTGTTTTGATTTTTAGTTGTAAGTACAGGTTTGTAGTCACAATTGTTCTCAGTTTCAGAGTATGGTTAAGAGCATAGTTTGCAAATTGACATAAATTTGTTACAGCAATAGCTCAGAGCATGTTGAATATTTTGAAGAAGGAATGGGGGAAACGCAATGGATTTGGAACTTGGTCTACGGGGTTCTTTGCTACCTCACTGGGAGGATAACATCGCTAGTGGAGCCAGCTGTTAGCACTCCATTTGAAACTGTCGAGTTATGGGCTTGGAAAGATTTGAAAAGGGTATTGTTCAATGAATAATTATATAAAATCCCCTCATATTATCCAATCAACAACTTCTGGCAGCTAATACTGTCATATGGAGAAGAGATCTCGATCTACGGTGGTAGATCCTTCCAAAGGTCAAGCCATGCAGCAGCAAAAATGAGATAAAGAGGCGTCATAGATCAACGGTCCAGATTCACAATAGAGAATATCAATGATGGAGCATGATTCCATAGGCCGAAGATGTGAGGAAATATTTAAGTTTGGTATTTGTGAAGCCTGTTAAAGGAGATAAGCGATGAAATACCGAGATCAAGGCGAATCCTGATCGACGGCATGAGGCGATTCCACTGGGGAAACGTGCGTGGAAGAGGGAGATTTTTTGAATCATGAAATGGATTAAAGGATGGAGATATCTAACAATGGAGATAAGAGTATGAGCATATCCACAGCCATATATGATTTCATGGTTTGAATTGGCACAGATAAAATCGTGAAAATTGGTACTGGCTGCAGAGATTAACGGTCACGATGAAGGGTCAAGATTGATCATCAAACATGGAGGATTTCACAACTTGAAAGTGCTCTCTTGATTAGACAAGGGAATATTAGCCAAATGTTAATGTGCACATGATCGGATGGTCCCAATGAAGGATGATCATGAAATCGACAGCTGAAGTTTAAAAACAATTAGATGACAGATGTGAAAGGCACCTAAATCGAACGGTTGAGAAGGTCTCAAGGCCATAGGTATCACATCCATGAAAGATTTGACAATAGAGGGGACATTCACACACATGATTTTCCTCTCGGTGTATTAATTGATTCCCAGGACACCATTTGTAGCATGCATTAAGGAGAGACCATCCCTATGGCGTAGCCATATCACCTAAAGACGGGAAACCTCCGTGTAGTTTTCCGTGTGGAAGTAAGGAAGTAACCAACAAATCCACTCGTCACATGGGGCAAGGAAAGAGCAGTGAGAAATACCATTATGGTTCCTATGTCACAGGAGTGAGGGAGTGTGAAAATGTCTGCTCCATGTGCTTTGCAGTGTTCATGTATTTGTAACTTTGGAATGTATTCACTTGTATATCTTATGTCTTGTACCTTGATATTTATTCCGAGAAGTGTCTATAATGTATTTGAGTCATGTCATGCCTCTATGTTCCTGTCGAGAAGTTCTATAATGTAAACAAGTCATGTCAAGTCATTGTGGGTAACCCTCCTATTGTTCATGCGTTAAAGTCCCCGCAGTTCTAGGGCACTAGGGTTATTAGACTCTCCTAGAGAAGTTGGCCCTGGTGATTCATTGTCAAGTCAGTAATTAGTATAAATAGAGAGTGCGCCTCTCTATTTAACACACACTCACTCACACTCAGTTGTAGCGCATAGCTGAGGAAGAAGAAGTTGTTGGGGCTAGAAACAAAGAGGCTACTGATGTCGGGATATCATCTTATTGTTTTTGGGGATTTTCTATTTGGTGTTGATTCTATCTCTAAGGAAGTTGCAGGGTTTTATCCTTTATGGTTTCCCTGAGGAAAATATTTGTGTTCATTGTCTTATGTGTTTGATTGTTGTGCTTGTTGTTCTCTCAATTAAGATCCTAATTTAATGCTAGCTTAAATGATAAAAATCTAACATGGAATCAGAGCTAACCTGAGAAGAAGACACTATGCAGCTGTAGAAACTAGGGATTCCTAATTTTTGTATCTCTCTCCATATATTTTCAGCAAAATAAGGTTGGACTGACTCTCCTCCCCAGGGTGCATCTTTCTGTCGAAGCAGAATTTGATTTTGAGCATTTTTAGTTTTTGACCCAATACTGGTGCTGAAAATTAGGGCTTTCCATAGAAGTGGAATTTTTAAGTGAGCCTATTCTTGGATTGATATCCTCCTCAAAATCGAAGTTTAGAGATCAATATCAAAGCTTTTGGTTGGATAGAACTCCAGGAAATTCAAACCCTAATCCGCTCCTGAACCAGCACTACAGAAATTCAGCTCTAGATTTAGATCCGACATCTTGACCTGGTAAGATCTAAATCTTTTGTATTTCCATTTGAGTTTCTCAATTAAGATGTATCATCATACCAATCTTGATGAAAATATTGAGGGAGCTGATAACTTCTGAGCCTGGAAGTATAGGATCTCCCCGGTCCTAGAAGAAAATGAGTTGGACTCCTACATCAATGAGGTGATTCCAGTTCCAAAGGGAGATGAGGCTAAGGCCTTACACAAGAAGAAGTTGGTTATGGATAAGAGGATTATTTCTGATTCAATCAAGGATCACATCATATGACATGTGTCCTCCCTAGAGACACCTAAAGCTATGTTTGATGCCCTAACCAAATTGTTTGAAGGAAAGAACATAAACCGGCAGATGACCTTGAGGAACCAGTTGAAGAATGTAAAGATCCATAATGCAGAGACCATACAGTCATACTTCACAAGGGTCTCCCAGATCAAAGAACAACTTGAAGTAGTAGATCAAGAAGTGGAGAATGCAGATATTGTAATGACCACCTTGAATGGTATCCCTAGGACATGGGACTCTTTCATTCAAGGGATATGTGCCAGAAAGAAGTTAGTCAAGTTCAACAAACTATGGGAATAATTCTCTCAAGAAGAAGCTTGGATAGAAGCTCGAGAATAAAAGATGGGAAGTGAATATCAAGCTCTCACAGTACAATCCAAGAAAACCAGATCTAGCCACCACAGAGGTAAACACTCTCATTAAAGGAATAACTTTAGAAATCCTAGAGATAGGTCTAAGTTCATTTTCTATACATTTGATGAAAGAGGACACTTTGCTAGAGATTTTCCTAGAAACAAAAGTAGCTCTCAAAAGAAAAAGGGAAACAAGAGAAGACATAATGCTCATGCTGCAGAGGATTATGAACCTTCCACAAAGAGAAACAGACAGGACAGTGATGATTCTTCAAGTGATGAAGAATATGTTCTGATTTCCACTCTCATGGGAACTATCACACATGGCAGCAATGATTGGATTATAGACAGTGGTGCTTACAAACATATGACAAGATTCAAGGAATCCTTTGTGAAATTATCTGAACATGAATCACCTCACAAGGTGAAACTCGAAGATGACTACCAGTATCCAATAAAAGGTAGTGGTAAATCCTCATACAAGCTAGACTCTGAAAAGTCTATCAAGATGAAAGATGTATTGTTTGTACCTGGACTAAAGAAGAACCTCATATCCATATATGCATTAGATGAAAAATGAATGAGGGTTACATTTGTAGATGGCCAAGTCCTCATGTGGCCAAAGGGAAAGTATTTTGATGATGAAGTAGTGATTGGGGAACAAGAAGGAGGACTATACAAATTTAAGTGCCAACTAGAACAAGCTTTGGTTCATGACTTGGTAGAACCAAATGAGATTTGGCATAGAAGGCTTGCACATGCGCATTACAGAGCACTACCACTTTCCAGGAAAGATGTTGAAGGTCTCCCAGAAATGCAGACAAAACATGAAGGTGTATGCAAAGGATGTGCAAAAGGGAAGAACACAAAGAAGACATTTCCAAGTAGCGAGAGCAAGGAAAAAGGAATCTTGGAAATCATCCACTCCGATGTATGCGGTCCAATGTCATCGAGTTCACTAAGAGGGTATGTATACTATGCTTCTTTTATTGATGATTTTTCTATAAAGGAATTGATATAATTTACGAAGAACAATGATGAAGTATTCAGCAAGTTCAAGGAATTCAAATCCTTGATCGAGAACCACAAAAAAAAGAAGATTAAGACCTCTCAATCAAATAATGGTGGAGAATTCACATCAAATGAATTCAAAGAGCTATGCAAAGACTTAGGGATTAAGAGGGAGTTATCCACTCCCTATAATCCACAATAGAATGGGATTGCAGAAAGAAAGAATAGAACGATCATGGAAGCAACAAGGGCTATGCTTCATGATCAAGATGTTCCCATGCATCTATGGGCAGAATCTACTAGAACAATGGTGTATGTAAAGAACCGTACTCCACACAGAGTACTCGAAAACAAGACACCTGAAGAATTCTTCTCCGGTAAGAAACCAGAAGTCGTCCATCTCAGAATATTCGGCTGTCCTGTATACATACACATTCCAAAAGAAAAGAGGACGAAGTTAGATCCTTCAGGAAATAAGTGTATATTTTTGGGATACTCTGAAAGCTCGAAGGCTTACAAAATATACTTCTTAGGGTTAAAGAAGATTGACATTAGCAAAGATGCTACAGTGATGAAATGGAAGATACACTAGATGGATGTCAATACTACTTTATTGAATGATGTAGTAGAAGAGGAAGTGTATGTGGAGCAGCCACTCGGTTTTGAGATACATGACAAGGAGTCTCATATGTGTAGATTGAAGAAAGCCCTGTATAGTTTGAAACAGGCACCTACAACATGGTACGGCATAATTGATGGCTTTCTATCTAGTTTGGGATTTACCAAGAGTAAAGCAGATTCCAACCTTTACTACAAGTTTGAAGATGGAAATCCAGTGATACTCCTACTGTATGTGGATGATATGTTTGTAACATGTATGGATGGGTTGATTTCTGATACGAAGGGGAAACTTGCTACCGAGTTTGAAATGAAAGACTTGGGTATGATGCACTATTTCCTAGGCATGGAGGTGTGGCAGAATGTGGATGGAATCTTCCTTGGACAAAGGAAGTATGTAGTAGATATTATGAAGAGATTCTGGATGATGGACTGCAAGGCCATAACCATAGCTATGGCATCAAACCTGAAGCTATTGAGTGATGCTTCATCAGAAGCGGTTGATGCTACTATGTATCGTCAGATGATTGGGTACTTGATGTACCTAATGAACATGAGACCATATATTTTCTTTGTTGTGAACACCTTCAGCCAGTTCCTAACAGATCCAAGACATGTTCACTTGATTGCTGCAAAGCATATTCTGAGGTACCTGAAGGGTATAGTTGATTATGGGCTCAAGTACGAGGCAAATCAGAAGATTAACCTAGTGGGTTATGTTGATTCAGATTGGGCAGGCAGTGCCATCAATAGGAAGAGTACTTCAGGATGCTACTTTAGTATGGGATCAGGTGTGATCTCTTGGTTTAGCAGGAAGCAGTCCTTTGTTGCACTGAGTACAGCTGAAGCAGAATATGTCACATCTTGTTCAGCTAGTTACGAGGCAGTGTGGCTGAGAAAGCTAATGTCTGATTTATTTGGTCTCAAGTTGGATGCTACTTGTATATATTACGACAACCAGAGCTGTGTGAAGTTGTCACATAATCCAATGTTCCATGAAAAGTCAAAGCATATCGAGATAAAGTATCACTATATCAAGGATATGGTGCAGAGAGGAGTGGTGAAGCTCCAATATGTTGCAACAGATGAACAAATAGCTGATGTGTTGACAAAGCCATTGGCCAGGGTGAATTTTGAGTACTTCAAGGAGAATCTTGGTGTTCTCTAGATCGAGGCTCCATCCAAAGGGAAATGATGAGACCTAGAGCCATTCTGACATGGTCAGAGGATTAGGTTCCTTCCATGGTCAGATGTAAGGGTTGAGCCATTCTATCATGGTGAGAGGTTTTGGTTACTTCCATGGAAGATGTGAGTGCTGAACCATTATGATGTGACTGTAGGATTTGTTCCTACATGATTAGATATAAGTGTTGAATGCCATTCTTAGAATGGAGGCCCCTGTTCAGTTACCAGGAATACTTAGTCTGGGACTGAGGTCCATTCTGATATGACTATGGGATGTAGTCTTACATGATCAGATGTGAGTGCATGGCCATTCTGATGTGATTGAGGGATGTGTTCCCACTTGATATAATATAAGGGTTGATGTCATTCTCTGGGAGAATGGAGGCACCTGGTCAGTTACTAGGAATCCTCAGTCTGGGACTGAGAGCCCTTTCGATGCAGTGTTTTCAAACATGGTCAAATGTAATTGTAGATCCCTTTCGATGCAGTGCTTTTGAACATGGTCGAATGTAAGTGTTGAGCCCTTCCGATGCGGTGTTTTCAAACATGGTTAGTTGTAAGTGTTGAGCCCTTTCGATGCGGTGTGTTCTCACATGGTCGAATATAAGTGTTGAGCCATTATGGCGCGATGTGTTTACACATGGTCAAATGTGAGTGTTGGGCCTTTCTGACAAGATGAGGTCAGATGTGAGTGCTGGGCGTGCCTTTTTGACAAGATGAGGTCAGATGTAAGAGCTGGGTGGGCCATTTTGACTTAAGGTCAGATATAAGTGCTGAAGACCTACATGAAGGGTAGGCCTACAACCAACATGAAAAATGGCTGGCTCTATAGAACTTCATGTGGTGAAGAATCAAGAGATAGCACCATTATGAGATAACACCGATGATGATGATCCAGACCTGATGATGATCCAGACCTGATGATGATCTAGATCAAGTGATGATCCAGATCAAGTGATGATCCAGATGTGATGATGATCCAGAATTGATGATGATATAGATCAAGTGATGATCCAGATTTGATGATGATATAGTGATGATGTTCCAGTATTCATGATGATCCAGATCCTGTGATGAAGAATATTTGAAGAAGAAGATGACTTAGAAGAAGACTTGAAGATGAAGATGAATTAAAGATTAAGAAGACTTGAAGACAATGATGACTTGAATATGAAGAATACTTGAATATGAAGACAACTTGAAGATGAATATTACGAGATGATCCAGTCGATACAGAGAAGACAACCAGTGCTGAAAATTGTGTCGAAAGAATACCTTCCTAGTTAAGAGGGAGTGTTGATGTATTTGTAAATTTGAAATGTATTCACTTGTATATCTTATGTCTTGTACCCCGATGTTTATTCCTGGAAGCGTCTATAATGTATTTGAGTCATGTCATGCCCCAATGTTCTTATCAGGAGGTTCTATAATGTAAACAAGTCATGTCAAGTCATTGTGGGTAACCTTCCTATTGTTCAAGGGTTAAAGTCCCCGTAGTTCCGAGGCACTAGGGTTATTAGACAATCCTAGAGAAGTAGGCCCTAGTGAGTCATTGTCAAGTCAGGAATTAGTATAAATAGAGAGTGATCCTCTCTATTTAACGCACACTCAATCACACTTAGTTGTAACACATAGCTAAGGAAGAAGAAGTTGTTGGGGCTAGAGAGAAAGAGTCTACTGCTGTCAGGATATCATCTTACTGTGTTTGGGGATTTTCTATTTGGTGCTGATTCTATCTCTAAGGAAGTTGCAAGGTTTTCTCCTTTATGGTTTCCCCGAGGAAAATATTTTTGTTCATTGTCTTATGTGTTTGATTGTTGTGCTTGTTATTCTCTCAGTTAAGATCCTAAGTTAATGCTAGCTTAAATGATAAAAATCTAACATACAGCATGGGTTCGACTACACAAGGTGACACCCAAAAATATTTCCTGTAGCAAATAGTAAGGTGTCGCAGCCAATGAAGTGACGTGACTCGATCTCTAGTAGGTAAAATATCACTCAGATCATGCCCTCACACATTTCATCACCGAGACACTCAATAACAAAATGTGTAGGAATGCTAATTGGTCATTACAGAGTCCAGTCTCTCAACCTTATATATACAACACCATCTTCCAAAGCCTTTGTAATACCGAGAATGAGCTAGCATACTTTTAGAGCCTGAGGTTTTGTTTTGCTGCGAGTCCATAGAAGTTCAAGAAGTTGGCAATGGAAAGTTGGTTCAAAAGGATTGTCCATTTGGGTGTGTTGATGGTGGGTGAGTCAGTTTCTACACTTACCTGTTGCCTTGGTTTTCTACACCAAGGATGACACTAGCCAACAAGGCGCAGTCATGAAGAATTTTGAAATATATACCTGTCTTTAGATGCCCACACCTCGAGTGGCACATTTCCTTGAAACTCATTTCCCATGGGTGTTTTTCTAGGAGCCCGTGTTACCATCATTGCCTCCAAAGCCTTCACACAAGAAGACAGTCCCAAGCTACGCTCTGTGGGAGTAGTTGTTTGGATGGGAGCATCAGGGGTCCAATGCCTGCACAGCCCTATCTCTGAGTTCCACTTGCCAAGGGTGATGGGGTTGGTGGAGGTACACTCCACTGAATTTCCCATGGGAGAGCCCACCTCACAGAAGGTGAGGAGCACAAAAATGACAAGCCACTGCAGGCTTGCCTTGGCCAGAAGCAATACGACCCTTCTTCTAGACCCCACGTCTAATAGTATTACTTGGAGAGGGAGGGTCTGCAGAGAAGGTTGGGAAAGGAGGAGGTCAAACACACACCCAGCAGCGTGGCCTGCAAGAGAACCCTACTCATTGGAGGTAGAGAGAAGTACAAGAATTATAAGCCACTCTGGAGGCTTATCGCCATTAAATGCATGACCACCCTTTTTCCAGTCCCCTCCTATAGCAACGTTACCAAACTAAAGAGGAGCTAGGAAAATGGATGAGAACTGGGGCACGTGTTTTCTTGTCAGCCTGGGTGCCACAATTTGAAGAAGGAAGGTCGGTCAAAGGATGAAAAAAGGCATGCTAGGAGCGGTCCAAGTCAGCAACAGAATGAAGAAAACTCTGCACTTTCAGTCCAATTACCATGCACGGAAATTCCATAATGTTTGTTAATATTTGTAAATTGTGGCAATCGTACCACACTCTAAACTATTAGTGTTTGATTGCAACTGAAAACAGTTTCCATGTTTTGTTTCGGGGATTAGTCTCAGGTCTAAAATAGTATAAATATACTTCCGGTAGAGGGAGATAGGGGTTAGTTGGGAAAATTTCAAGGGCCAAGGCTCTCCATTGTAATTTGTTTCTAGCTTTCCGTGATGTGAATAAAATTACATAGGAATGATAATTCTTCATGGTAGAGATTCCTGCGTCATCTTTTCTTTCAATATGTAACTTCCTTACGTGAATGCTTATCCTGTTTATCATTCCAGTTTGTTATTTGCTTTCATGTTTGGACAGTAGTGTATAAGGGATAGAATTCATCCTATATGCTCTTGACCCTTTATTTCAAACATTTTTAAACAATTTCTTCTAAAGTCATGCAGAATTCATCCTGTAAATGCTCTGTGTTATGGGTTGTTTCCTCTCATCTACTAATCACCTACTAAATATTTCCTGATTGAAAGGCGGGCAGCTACCTTGCCTCTGTCCATAAATTTCCACGATTCTTTACCTCCTGCAACATGTTCCATACCAGGACTGTCGACTCCATTGAACAATGGTCCCCCTCTCTGATTGTCCCAACTATAACTTTTAACAACATACCTTCCCCATTCATTATTGAAATATTGTAACTTCGAAGAATATTCTATATGTATCTTTTGTGGTCCTCGATGGTCCTACCAGGAGAACCACGTGTATTATCTTGTACCCCGATGCTTCTAATCGAAAGAACTAATAAGAGTCATGAGGTTGTCCCCTCTAATTGTAAAGGTGGGTCATTAGCACCCCAGTGTGGTTACTTGAGCCTACATTTGTAACTCGAGCCTACATGATTAACTCGAGCCTACATGTCGGATGAGTTAATTGAAGTGAACGGATGAGTATTACTAGAGGTGTAGCTCTCCTCATTTGAGCACACACTCTCACTTGTGTAGTGCATTAGTGGAGAAGAGAAGTAGCTGGAGAAGGAGGAGGATCAGGCTTCGATCTCCTTGTTGGTTTTATCTTTTATCTTTTTGGCGCATCTATATTGAGGAAGCTTTTGTTGGGTTTTTCCCTTTAGGGTTTTCCCAGGATAAATATTTGTGTTCTCCTTTTGTATGGTTGTGCTGGTCTATCTTTCAGTGATCCTGTTTATATGATTTTGTTATGAAATCGAAATGAAATACTAATGATCTAGCTTAGCATATGAAAATTTAACATGGTATCAGAGCCACCCCGAAATAAGACATTGTGTAGCTAAAGAATCTAGGGCTTCTTATTTTTTAGGTCTCTTTCCATGATTGATCAGCAAAAGAAGGCTAGACTGACTCTCCATTGAAGGGCGCATCTTTCTATCGAAGTGGATTTTGATTCCGAGCATTTTCAGTTTTGGTGCGGAAAATTAGGGCTTTCTACAGAAGAAGAATTTTTGAGTGAGCCCAGCATAGGATTTTTCTCCTCATCAAAATCGAAGTTTAGAGACCTGGATCAAGAAATTTGGTTTGGTGAAACTCTGGGAAAGTCAAACCCTAGTTTGACCCTGATCTGGAAAAAACCCTAAATACTAAAACTACTAAGTTTTGGTACATTTGCTATATCCTGAGATTGGCAAAGGCCGAATACAAAGTCCTTATTTACACTATGTCCAAAATTCCACCTCAGATTCACTATATTTTGGGAGATATGATCCCTCCAATTTAGGTTATAGCCTCTTCTAGAATTCATCCTTAAACATGACACCTGGGGAGAATTGCTGTAGCATGGGATACAAAGGTCCAAATGGAATTCCTAAAGATGTTCCAGAAAGAGCACAGAATTTAATTTCTGTGTTCTAAATTTTCGAACCTGAAGATGAACCAGTGACATGTGGCATTCCGTACAACTTCACTATTCTGAACAGTCCTGTAACAGGTCACCTTGGGAAAATGATCATAAATCCCAATTGGTGAAACCAATTCTGATGAAACCTATAGTTTTGGATCAGTAACATGTGAGGTTACCTCAGTGAAAAGTTTCAGACATAGAGGAGTAGTAATTTCAGAGATATCATAGAAACAATAATAGGAATTTCTGCATAAGAAATTGGAAAACTAGGGCTTCCTGTTCCAGAAGCTTCCCTCCACTGTTTTCAGAAAAGGAGTACATTGGAAAGTTCCATTTGAAGAGATCTATCTTTCTATCCAATCAAATCTGAAATATTCAAAGTTTTGAAAATTAGGGTTTCTCTGACAAACCCTAGATCAACCAGCTCCGGAAGTAGGACGGACACCTCAAATCGGTAAGATCTAATCTTTTGCTATTTGCATTTGAGGTTCTCATTTCAAAGTGATATATCACATCATCTTGATGATAATCTTGGTGAAGTTGAAAAATTCCAAGCATGGAAGTATTTGATCTCTCTGAAGAAAATGAATTGGACACCTACATGAGTAGAGAGGTTCCAGTTCTAAAGGGAGATGAGCCTTAAAGCCTTACACAAGAAGAACTTGATCAAGGCCAAGAAGATCATTGTTGATTCAATCACGGATCAACTTGTACCACAAGTGTCTTCCCTAAAGACACCGAAGATGTTTGATTCCTTTATCAAGCTATTTGAAGATAAGAACATAATTCATAAGATGGATTTGAGAAAATAGTTGAAGAATGTGAAGATCCATAATGCATAACATCTTGAAGCAGTAGAAGAAGAAGTAGAGAATGGCCTCCCATGATCATGGGATTCATTCATGTGAGGAATGTGTGCCAAAAGGAAGTGATTACTTTCAGTTGACTCAAAGAAGAAGAAAGATGGGAGCAAATTGAATATCAAGCTCTCACCATTCAAAGAAGATCCCTCAAGTGATGAGGAATATGAAGAACTTAATTCTTGACAAACCTCTTATCCATCTTATCATTTGGATAAGAAATGATGATTTCATGGATGAAGAAGATGATGAAGCAGAATGATCAAGAAGGAGTCTATCCATGAAACAAAAAAAAGATAAGTATTCAATTGTCATTTGATGATATTGTTTTGTTATGCATTTGATTATATTTAGTTGATGTGTTGTTTGCATGCATGTGATGGGTAAGTAGCTCATGGTTCTATACAAATCTACATTGTTACTTATATAGAATGAAACCTATTTACTGACATATTGGATTAGTGCACAATCTCAATGATGTCATGGTAGAGATGGAAGGCATATAGAAAGTTTCTATGAGATGTGGATGAATGTTGTATTGGCTAAATAGTTGCATGATGCATAAGAATTTGTCGTTATGCATATGTAGTTCTAACCATGCAACTGGTGCATTTGAATTGTAGGAAAGGTCTTGTACAACCTCCTAAAAGAAAAGAAGGATGAGACTTGTTCCGAAGAACAAGTGATGACAATTCAATAAACATGAATCTAAAGCTCCCAGGGTTAGAGACACCATGATGAAAGAAAGAGCTTCAAAGAGCGGTAGATCCACCTCGAAGGATGAAGACCACCATGGGTATGAGATATAACTCAAGATGAAGAAAATAATGCTATGAAAGAAGCTATGATCAAAGAATAACAGTTGATTATGGGGAATGATGTATATGATATGATTTCAAGACATAAAGGGAAGTACGTAGTATCTTCCATATGGATCTGCAAGAACAAGTGTACAAAGAAAGAATCGTGATTTGCCTTAGAAAGAATAGACTATGACATGACATACTCTATTGATCAGTATATATCAAGCATAGAATCACCTATACAGAATAAAGAAGGAAGATAATACTCCACTTTAGGGGGAGTGACTATAGAAGATATCTGATTTTGACACGGTACGACATGATGGACAACTTCCTGATGGATCGAGACTTTACCAAGAGTAAAGTGGGTTCCAACCTTCAAAGTTGAATGCAGAAGACTAGGATATGTTGATGATCTGACAAGATGAACTCATGGAAGATGTTATGATAATGTTTGGGATATAGTACTCAAACCAGAAAGCAAGCATGTGGTATCTTACAAATGGATTTGCAAGATAAAATATGTCGCTGATAGAAGTAAGGAAAGACTTGTGGCTAGAGGTTTCTATAAGAAAGAGGGAATTATTTTTGAAGAGACACTTACTCCAGGAAGCAAGGTACACTTCCTTCAGAACTATGATGGTAGTTACTTCCATGATGAAGTAAAAACAATCCTTCCTTAATGGTATGATTGGGGAAGAGTTTTACATCGAAAGGATTTGAAGTTGAAGACAGATGGACTCATATATGTAAGTTGAAGAAGGGCCTCTATGGCATGAAGCAAGCTCCCGGAGCTTGGTATGGTAGTTTCCTGTCAATTATGGGTTTTACCAAGAGTAAAGCTGATCCTAACCTTTATCTCAAGGTTGTAGAATATGAACCTATCATCCTATTATTATATGTGGATGACTTATTCTTGACAGGGAAGGAGAAACGGATCATGGAAAGCAAGAAGAAACTAGCAGAAGAATTTAAGATGGAAGACCTTGTGTTAATGCACTATTTCCTAGGTCTGAAAATATGACAAAGTTCAGAAGAAATATTTCTCAACCAGGGAAAGTATGTGGTAGAGATATTGAAGAGATTAAATATGTTGGAATGTAAATCCATGGCCACACCCATGGACTCCAACCTAAAGCTGTTAGATAATGACTCATCAAAGTTAGTAGATGCGACTCATTATAGACAGATCATTGGGTCATTGATGTACTTAACAAATACCAGACAAGACATTTGTTTTGCTATGAACACCTTAAGTCAATATCTTGTTCAACCAAGATGGGTTCACCTAGTAGTTGCAAAACATGTGATGAGATATCTGAAAGAGACTATAGACCTTGGTCTATACTATGATGGTAGCCATGACTATAGATTGTATGGCTATACAGATGCAGATTGGGTTGGAAGTATCTCAGACAGGAAAAGCACATCAAGTAGATGATTTTGTTTGGGGTCTACTATGAGTTCATTGTTTAGCAGGAAACAATCCAGTGTTTCTCTTAGAACAACAAAAGCGGAATACATAGCAGATTGATCTGCTAAGTTGTGAAGCCATATGGCTTCGGAAGCTGATATCAGGTCCCCTTGACCTGAAGATGGATACTACATTGATTCTATGTGATAACAAGAGTTGTGATAATAGAGAACCCTGTGTTCCATCGTAACACATATAAATCTGATATTTCTACATATAAGATAAAGATGCAGATGATGATGTTTCAGTATTCCCATACTGAAGATATAGATGATGCTTTCAGTATTCACATACTGGAGATACAAATGGTGATAGTTCAGTATTCAAATAATGAAGATGTAGATGATGATGGTTTAGATGGTGATGTGCTGATGAAGCCTCTGTCTTGGGTAAAGTTTGAACACTTTCGAGACAAGCTTGGTGTTGTTCGAAAAGACCTTCCTCGAAAAGGGGAGTAGTGATGTTGTAGTGGGATTGTATCATCCCTGGGCACTTGCCCTAAAGTGATCCGGAGACCTCGGTCCTTGAGAATGAAGTGGGATTGTATCATCCCTGGGAATCTGCCCTAAAGTGATCTAGTGGCCTCGGTCCTTGAGAATGAAGAGGGATTGTATCATCTCGGGACATCTGTCCAAAAGTGGTCTGGTGACCTCGGTCCTCGAGAATGAAGAGGGATTGTATCATCCTGGGACATCTGTCCAAAATAGATCTGGTGACTTCGATCTTCGTGAATGTGGTGGGATTGCATCATCCCTGAACTTCGGTTCAAAATGTATCCGGAGGTCTCAGCCCCCGTGAATGTGGTGGGATTACATCATCCTTGAACTTCGGTTCAAAATGTATCCAGAGGTCTCGGCCCCTGTGAATGTGGTAGGATTTCATCATCCTTGGACTTTGGTTCAAAATGTATCTGGAGGTCTCGGCCCCTATGAAAGTGGTGGATTGCATCATCCCTGAACCTCGGTTCAAAATGTATCTAGATATTTTGGTCCCCGTGAATGTGGTTGGATTGCATCATCCATGAACCTCGCTTCAAAATGTATCCGGAGATTTCAGTCCCCGTGAATGTGGTAGGATTGTATCATCCTTGAACTTCGGTTCAGAATGGATACGGTGACTACAGTACTCGAGAATGTGTGTTGATCGCGTAATTCCAATAGGAAGGATTGTCTGAGTTCCACAACTGTGTTGATCCCGTAATTCCAAAAGGAAGGATCGTTAGTAACTTTGTAAATACCTAAATCCCATAATTCCAAAAGGAAGGATCATTGAATTGATCCCGTAATTCCAATAGGAAGGATTGTCTGAGTTCCACATATGTGTTGATCTCGTAATTCTGAAAGGAAGGATCGTTAGTAACTCCGTAAAGACCTAAATCCCATAATTCCGAAAGGAAGGATCGTTGGTAGCTCCATAAAGACTTGATCCCGTAATTCCAACAGGAAGGATCTGAGTTCCACAGATGTGTTGATCCCGTAATTCCAAAAGGAAGGATCGTTAGTAGCTCCGTAAAGACTTGATCCCGTAATTCCAAAAGGAAGGATCGTCTGAGCTCCACAAATGTGTTGATCCCATAATTCCAAAAGGAATGATTGTTAGTAACTCCGTAAAGACCTAAATCCCATAATTCTGCTAGGAAGGATCGTTTGAGTACCACAGACATGTTGATCCTGTAATTCTGAAAGGAAGGATCATGTTGATGTTTTGATGATGATGATGTTGATGTTTTGATGATGTTGATGTTTTTATGATAATGATTTTATGATGATGATAATGTACTGATCGAAAGATCAGAGTGTGATGATGATGATATTTTGATATTTTGATGTTTTGATGATGTTGAATGTTTTGATCATAATGATGTTTTGATGATGTTGATGTTTTCGTGATGATGATGTTTTTATGATGATGATGATGTACTGATCAAAATATCAAAGTATGATGATGATGTACTGATCAAACGATCAAGAGTATGATGATGATGATGTACTCATTGAAAGATCAGAGTGTGACGATGATGATGATCAGTATGTGATGATGACGACATACTAATCAAAAGATCAGAATATGATGATGATGATTCTGTTCGAGAGTTGAAGTATGATGATGGTGCCGATCATGATGTTACTAATGAGAATGTGATGATGTTGCTGATCGAAAGGTCAAAATGTTGAAGATGTCTTTGCGGATCGAAAGATCAAAGTGCTGAAGATATTGCTGATCAAAATGTTGAAGATATTGGTGATGATCGAAAGGTCAAAGTGCTGAAGATGTTGATGCTGATCGAAAGGTCAAAGTGTTGAATATGTTGCTGAAAATGTTTTTGATCGAAAGGTCAAAGTGCCGAAGATGTTTCTGATAGAAAGGTCAAAGTGATGAAGATGTTGCTGCTGATCGAAAGGTCTAAGTGCTGGAGATGTTGCCGAAGATGTTGTTGATCAAGAGATCAAAGTGTTGAAGATGTTGCTGATCAAAAGGTCAAAAGATGTTGATGTTGATTAAAGAGTTACTGTTGTCAAATCTTGAAGATGAAGACTATATGATGTTGAAAAGCTTCCAATCATTTATAGATGTATTACCCTGATGATGTTGATGATGTCCTCTATCTCTCTCCTACTATTGTTGTTGTTGATGTTGTTGTAGAATACCCTTCTCGTTAATGGGGAGTGTTGAAATATTGTAACTTCGAAGAATATTCTATATGTATCTTTTGTGGTCCCCGGTGGTCCTATTGGGAGAACCACTTGTATTATCTTATACCCCGATGCTTCTAATCAAAATAACTGATAAGAGTCATGAGGTTGTCCCATCTAATTGTAAAGAAGGGTCATTAGCACCCCAGTGTGGTTACTTGAGCCTACATGTGTAACTCGAGCCTACATGATTAACTCGAGCCTACATGTCGGATGAGTTAATTGAAGTGAATGGATGAATATAAATAGAGGTGTAGCTCTCCTCATTTGAGCACACACTCTCACTTGTGCAGCGCATTAGTGGAGAAGAGAAGTAGCTGGAGAAGGAGGAGGATCAGGCTTTGATCTAGTTGTTGGTTTTATCTTTTATCTTTTGGGGCATCTATATTGAGGATGCTTTTGCTGGGTTTTTCCCTTTAGGGTTTTCCCAGGATAAATCTTTGTGTTCTCCTTTTGTATGGTTGTGCTTGTCTATCTTTCACTGATCCTGTTTATATGCTTTTGTTATGAAATTGAAATGAAATACTAATGATCTAGCTTAGCATATGAAAATTTAACATTCATGAATCTGACCTCCTGACCGTTCTCGATTGAATATCTTGCATGAGAAAATTTGATAAGTAAATGAGAGATCCTTCTCTGACTGTGTTGGGATAGAAGCACAGTCTAAAGCGGTTCTGCTGTTACCTGGGAACGATCCTTTCGCAACCTTTGGTTCAATTCCAATGCTAACACTTATCAAAGTACCATTGACTTCCAACTTCAACTTTGATGTCCAATTGATCTGAAATAGAGGGATTGGCAGTAGATACACGCTTGCATAGCTAAATCAATTTAGTTGATGTGTAATTCTCTCAAATCTTGTTTTCTCTGGTGATTTTCAAGGTATGATGGGCCCTGGAAATTACCTTGGTAAGAATATTTTGGGTATTTCTAGCATTGAACTCTTACTGAAGATGGAAATAGAGGATTCTGAACTGTGGTTTGAATCTATTCTTTGTAAGATTCAAATTGTGTCCCAATCTATGTTTTTCTAGTTGAACATGAGTCATGACTAAGCTGTATGAGTAAATGTTGTATGCCTTGTAGAATGCAAAGAAGACAAATTTAATTGGTGCTATACAAACTAGGCATAATTCAATCACAGTGTACACAAATTAAAGGTTTGTACAGAATGCAATATTGTAAACATGAAGAGGATATATGGAACATAAAAAAATGGAAGAAGTACAATTTGTTATCAAAGAATGATTAGAAGTGTGTTTTCTTCTTTTCTAAATCATTATTCATGTGATGTTTAAAAAAATTGTTAGTTATTCCCTTTTACACAAATTAATAGAAATTTGTAGATTACTTATTAAAACATGTACTCGTTTTTAATTTCATTTATCATCGTAGGGGGCCTCTTGTACCATAAAACTCAGAACTAGCCAGAATTAAAGTTTAGATGATTTTTATTGTTGTTTATGCTCAAAGTTGGGTTTTGATGGTACTTCTACTTTCAATCTCAACGTAGAATTTGCTACAGCCTTCTGGTCATTGCTTTCAAGTGGCTGCAATGTGACTTTTGACCATTATTTGTGCTCAAAACTGCCTAAAAGGTGCCCATATTTGAGTATTAGGTAATTTTTGATGGTGTAATTAAACTCAGAACCCAATATGAAGAGTGTTTACCTCATGAATAATTCCCAAACTTGTTGCAGGTCTCTTTTTAATGTTTTTATGCCTAGAAAGCACCTAGAATTAGGGATATAAGACTGCTTATTGTTGTTATTCATGCCCATATATTAAAGTAAATATGACAGGCTCAATCTTTACATTGTATAACAGGCTCAGAAAATCAAATAAGAAATAGAGTGATTTTCTATATGAAGTCTTTGATTTGAATAGCAATGAAAATAGAATCTATCAGCTTGTTTTAATCTGATGGAAGAGTAAGTCATCTGTGTAAATATTTATCTTAGATGGAATTGAATTTGAGTTTAGCAATCAAAATACAGATAATCAATGGGAATCTATAAACATGATAATTGTGTGTGCAGATGATGAAGGGATTATACATATAGAATCTATGTTACATATAGTGAATGATATTATGGTTGACATTGTTATTCTAATTTCTATACATTGTTAGCTTTGTATAACAAAGAAAATATGAAGGATAAGTGTTCTATCTAATGTGTTTTGATGAAGATAGAGCATCTTAGTTTCCTTATTGAAAAGGATAGGTTATGCTAAATACATAGATTCATTTAGTGAATCTTTCAAAAGCTAGGCATTTTGGCTAAATATACAAAGGATCATTTGCACGTTGTAGAACTTGGGCTTAGAATTCATTGATATATTATTCATTTCTTCATTGATGTGATGTCAATGCTTGTTATTTCAAGTTGGTGAATAAGAATTTATATAAACTGTGTTAAAAATGGGGCATTATATACCTATTCAGTACACACCATTGGAGACATTTGTCATCGTCTAAAGTAAGGATCCTTTATGTTACATAGAACAAAGTATACATATGTGTATGTCATGAATGTTGGGATTTTCGACATGATGTATGCCATGATTGTTTGAATTATGTGGATTGTTTGCCAAAATAATAATGTGGAGCATAATTTATGATTCTATTAGTTTATCAGTTTGTCAACATTCAGGTTCCCACATGTTCCCTGGATCATTAAGGGATGAGATAACAAGTGGAGTCCCCACTTGCCCTGAATCTAGTCAGTGAAGTTGTGTTTCATTGACACCTTCCAATTGTATTAGTGTTATGCCTCCTTCGAGGAAAGAGTCAATTAAAATTCATTGAAATATTCAATGTAAACACTCATTGTAAGTCGGGTCAATATAAATTGATAATGTGCCATTGTATTAATTTTATTTCATTTTTCTTATGCAGGCTTCACTTCTGGTTTCTATATCGATTTGGAATTTCAATTTTGGAATATTAAATAAGATGTCAAACATGGATTGTGGAAAGAAAAATAAAACATCAAAACAAAACGATGTAATATCGTATTTTTGAAAGCCTCAATCCAATAATCCACATCCTATTCATGCTTCAAGCTATCTTGAGCAATCTATCTGTGAGAGAGATGTCAACGCTTTTGAGAATGCATATGCAACCCAGACAATGGATGGTAGAAGAAATTCCTCTAATGATCAAAGTGAGACAAATACATTTCCATATGAAATTGGTAGTTCAAATGTTGAAGATTTTTCATTGCAAGGTGACAGAGTGCATTCACAGAAAAGGGAAAAGGGCCAATGGGACGCAGGGAGAAAATTCAAAGTTGATTGGGTAGCAAGACACCCATGTATTGAACCAATACCTCCAAAAAATGAGAATGAGACCTCATGAGAAGTTAAAATTTTCATTTCATGTAGTTGGAAACTTGGCAAGGTAGTGAAATTGCAGATGAAGTTAGACACAATCGACAAGCATGTTCGAAAGGTATATGATAAGAAAAATGCAAATGATGAGAATAAATCTACTGCCATATGGAAATCTGTTAGCAAATGTCGACATCTCCAATTTGAAGTGGAATATAATGAATTATTAATAAATAAGAAAAAACTAAAAGGAAAGTGGAGGAACCATCACATCTCAAGTTGGAAAGATGATGGAAACAAATTTTTTATCAAAGACAATACAATTAATCACTGTATTTCACCTCCTATCCAATGGTCGTCCTATGACAGATTATCCAAAAATGATGAAATATCTATCTTTTATTCAAGGGCCAAATTTCCCATCTTCCTATTGGTCTTTATCGAGTGGTTGGGAATGGGGAAAATATCTCCCTCAAGTAGAAAAGGATGATATGAAAGAGAAGATTGCAAATGCTACATTTTTGTCAGTGTCTTTGGATGAAGTACCGACTATTGATAATATACTTCATGGATTTGCATGAACATTTATATGGTCAATGACCATATCAAGCATTCCTATCTACTTGGAATTCATAAAATGACCAAAAGTTCTACAACATAAAATATTTATGAACTTGTTATTGATAGTTTGAAGGAAATTTGTGGTATGGATCATTCTATGATTGAAAAAAAGTTAGTATGTGTTGGATCAAATGGAGCATCAGTAATGCACGGACAAAGGAATTGCCTTTGTGCTAGAATGAAACTCTCGGCTTCACCGTATATGCTTAGTATTCATTGTATGGCTCACAGGATGAATCTTGCATTTAAAATAGTGAGCAACTTTTCATTGGTTTCAAAGGTTGAATATATTGTATGTGAGGTTCATGCATACTTTTGTCAGAGTCCCAAACAATTTTTATAGTTTAAATTTTTTTCTGATGGTGTTTCAAATGGAAAAAAACTATGAAAAGATGTTGATACAAGATGGATATCATTGAAGGGACCAGCTGAAATACTATTCAATGAATATGGATCCTTGGTAGGGGTGATGTATGAACATCGCTCAAGTGTAGAACAAGCTTAAACTCTTCTATTTATACTAACTAATATAGAGACATTATTAACATTGGCTGGAATTCTTCTTATGCTTCACGAAATGAAAAACCTTGTGAAGATGGCTTAGAGTCACACGATGTATATTGATGAATACACAAGAGAAAGAAAATTATCATGTCTTGCATTGGATAATTTGTAAATTATGGAAGAGTCTTTTACAGATTTAGCATTTACAAATTGGAGGAATATAATCAATATAGAAAATGATGAATTTTTTTTTTATGTTTGATGAAAAAGGGATTCTATGTATGGCAGTTCGTGGGAATATGGTTCCCTTTTATTATAATGAAAAGATAGGAAGATCCACCAAAAAGTGCCCTGTCTTAAGAGAACAATTTCACGATGTTGTAATTTCAGTGAGAGACAACTTGAAAGAAATTGTAAAATCACTATCATCATAGATAAGAGAACGGTTTCCTTGAGATGAATTGTTGGAGGCCATGTCTATCGTATACCCTCAATATTGGGACCATAGTCAAAATACTAAAACTGTACAAGCTGACTTTATAAATAAAATCAATATTTTGTAGAGCCATTTTTGTTGAGAGGCTAAGATACAAGGAGAACATATTCAAGGTATTTTAGATAAAAAAAATGATAGATCAATCTGAATGCTTTGGTAGAACAATGTGGGGCCAATTTTCACCGTCGGATAGTAAATAATGTAGTGAAATTACAATATTATGGACTAAGCTCAGTGGTATCAAAATGATATAGGAAAGAATGTCAGAATATTTCAAATTAGCGGATTTATGTCAAATCATGATTTTGGGATCAGTGGAGGATGAGAGAATGTTTAGTGCACTGACATTGTTGAAGTAAAAGTTGAGGAACAAGCTTGATAAAAATGTGGATACATGCTTAAGATTATATGTAACAAAGTATGAGGTTGAAAATTTTCCATATGAAAGAGCATTATCTCTTTGGCGATCAGATCGTGAAAGAAGACGAGAAAAAAATATAACAAATATCTCTAACGAACTTGATGTGGAAAATGAGGACTAGAGGCAAAATGTCGAAAATGTCGAAAATGAGGACCGAGGCTAGAATTAGAATTGGAAATTGGGTTTCACCTAATATTGTATATGATATAATACACATTAAGGACTCTTGAGTCTTATTTTTTTCCATATGTTCCATGTACCCTTGCTGGTGATCACTATATGTGAATTTGAGGTCATGTTTTAGGTAAAAATAGATTCTACATTGTACTTTTTTTGTTGTAACATTGATGATTTGAGCTACATTACCTTCATGCAACTTATTTTAATATTGATGTTTTGATATTTATCTCTTAGATTGTCTCTTTCTTGTATGTGACAAGAAGTGACGGCGGAATTCGAGAAAGCCAGGCATAGGATCTATCTCTTCACAAAGATAGTGTCCTAACATTAAATGATAAATAACTAATTTGAAAACACTTTCGCTAAGAAATAATGATCTCATTCAAGTACGTGAAACCATGTTGGTGTTTAACAGGAATATCTTGACAAATTTTTATGGTTTGTTTATTGCTTTTGTTTTAAGCATTTTGTCGCTTTTTAAATTTTGTGTGTATTTTGGTTAAATATTGTGTTAGTCCCTTGAATGCTTCTAGTTCTCATTTGAGGCTTGATTTAACCATTTGTTGTAGCTTGAATCAAGATTTGTTTTAATTGGTTTCCATTGATTTAGGGTTTGAGAAAAGATATTTTTATTACATTTTAGTTGCATGAATTAATTGTCTTCACTTTTTCAAATTTTGATTCTTTTATGTTGATTGCATATTTTCTTTGTAAATACTTATCATTATTCAAAAAAATAAATGAGCTCTACATAGCTAAGAGAAGATAAAAATGGTCTATGCACTAGGTTCCTATCAATTGATCATAGGATACCTATTGACATAAGACCAATATTCATCTAATGCAATAATCAATTGGCATAACTACAATGCATAATTGTATTAGCCTCCAGTGACAACTATTCTTCTAGAAGACTGTCATTATCAACCAAAGAGCTTGTGAGGTTTTTTTGTACTACATTGATGGTACTGCTTCTCTATTGTTTAATTCCTGTATATTGTTGAGGCTGTTGCTTTGCTTTTTTTGAGACAATGATTTTGTTCCAGTAGTATAATTTTTTTGGACAGGCATTTGTAATTGGAGTCCATACATTTTCAAGGAAGTTTCTATTCAACATACTTATTTTCTGGGTTAGATTTCCTTACGTATACATGTAACATTTTCAGGGATGTTTCTTACCTATACACACACTCTTACATTTATGCACAAGTTGAGTTTATTTTTTCCTTCTTTGTTGGATGCTTTTATGCAATCATCATTTCCAAGATTGTAGTATCCTTCTTACTGCAAAGGGAAAGTTCGCTAAGTTTTACTCCTGATATGTTCACTTGTTTGGTTTTGTACTTCCTTCAAACACTTCCTAAACCCACTAGTTTACTCATTGTTTGCACTTCAGATCTGATTCTTGGACTATCTATTATAATTCTGAATATGTTTACTTGTATATCAAGATATTTTACCATGCTTGTTTCAACACCCAATCATGAATTTCATGTACTTTTAATAAGAGGATAATATATGTAGAAAATACCCTGACACACTAGAAATGCATAAGACCAGCAAAGAATATAAATTGATGTATTTATTAATGAAGCAACACAAGCTGATTTGAAGCATGGAACGTTTCCCAACACATATGTAATGTAGTCTCCCTTGATGTAGAGGTCTCCCAAGGGTAGTAACGAGTTGTCCACAAAAATTATATGCTTACCAATATATATTAATGCTGCCCAACAATGTGATATACACCCCACAGTTGCTCCTAATCAGGAAATCCTCCACTCAATAGTTATATATGGAAGGATACTGCCCAACAATTTTAATTGTTTTCTATCTTGGCTAAGTGCATGGTTTAACTCACTTTCTTGTTTTATATCTCCTTTATAACCCTATTAAATGACTACTGTAGGTTTCTTCTCTTGTAAATCTGACTTCTAGATAGATTTCAACTGTTGATTTGGCTACAATATTTAATTGAACACTTTGGATATTTCTTGCTGTAGCTGACTGTCATATATCAAGCTACTGGGAACATTGTTTGGTGCTTATATGGTCATATTTATAGTGTTTTCTTGGGTGGAAAAACATAATATGCAAAACTTATATAATATTGCACTCCTAGAAAATTATCTAGCACACTAATCAGATTTGAATAGATAAGAACAAATCTTGATCAAGAGAGATTGTAGTGGTTGTCCAATATTTTGAACCTCAAACATGATCATTAGTCAAAGGACCAACACCATTAGTTGCTAATACAAGTACAAATTAAGCATAACTTGTAGCACCTATAGCATATTAAGTGCCTATAAAATACCTATAAGAAAAGTCAAGGAAAATAGTATAGGTGGCATAAACTAGGGTTCTCTACATATTTTTAACTATTAGTGGATCTGACAAATGTATAATTTTTTGTTTAAGTGGTGGTGGGAGGGTTGTTTTTTATGGGATTGAGACTCCCTGACCATTTGTTGGATGGATAGGCTGAATTTGTCTCTCAACTATTGTTCTTAGAGTCTGTATCCTCTTTGTTCCTCATTTTTGGTCTATAAGTTCAATTATTATGGAGTCCTAAAGAATGCAAAACATAATCCGAACCCCAATTCATCGATAGTATAGTATCTTGTGCTTTTTCTTAGACTATGTATTTCAATAAACTATCAAGGTCATCCCTGCTTCAATTTATAAGGTATTCATCTATTATGATGGATCTAGGTAGAAACGGGAGATAACCTACTTCTGATGTTGAGTTGGGATTTTTATAATTATATCTACATTGTAGCTCTACCATTGCATTGTGAAACTTATTAACGAATTCATCGTTTTTACTAATTGAAGAGGAGGGGTATTAATGTTGAACGAAATCCCAATAGAGGGATATGCCACTGAAGTGAGATAGTTTGCAACATCACATAGATAAAAGCTGCAATTCAATATTGAGAATATATTTCATTACTGTAAAAAATGATAGATCCCTTAGAGAGCAACCTACTCATCACTTGGAACAATAAATATTCTTACATTCTTCTCAACAGATCTTAGTCATTGTCTTATGTATGCTAATGAGAAAGCTATGCATGACCTAGAGGAGATCAGTGTCTATGGTTATAAAGGTGCTCTCCTTGGCCTCAAGTCCTTCCTTCCTGCACTAAGGATAAGCTGCTTTGAAGGAAAATTATGGTTGTTAGATTCCCTCCTTTTCCAAAAGGTAGTCAGCTGCAAAGTCTCCATCCAATGTTCCATCTTTGGAGGGTATTAATCCAGGTTCTTCAATTAAAGGTGCTTCTCTCCTTTAAGTGATATAAGTTAAATATGTGGTTAGATCTATCAATGAATCAATCGTTCTTAACCCCAAAATTTGTCTCATGCTAGAAGACTCATAATGTAGATATCAGGCTCTATCCATGTTCAGAAAGTATCATCAAAATATGTTTTTCATAACTTTAAAGCCTTCAAATATGAGGCCTTGATCTGTTGTTTTGACAAAGATTGGCCAAACTGTGATGCTTTCATGAACTAGATAAGTGACAACTGGACAACAAATTTATTGGTAATATTCCATGTTTTAGGGATTTTCATAGTTCGTTACAATGAATTTGAAGATATGAAGAGAGTAATGGAAGAAGGATCCTCGATTTGGGGTGGGGATGGTTCTTCTTGGCGACTTGGTTCCCAGAATTAAACCCATCTTCCATGTTTGTCTGGGTGAGAGTCCCTAGTTTATCCTTTCCTTATGGGAGGACGAGGTCATGGAGAAAATTGGTAAGGCCTTAGGTAAGTTTATTGGGTTTACAGAAGTAAGAAAGATGGCAGCTTCTTCTATTAAGTAAGAATACGTGTACAACTAGCTTAAGTAAAGGACAAACAAATGAGATCATCCAAATGTACAACTAGTGGAAGATAAACAATGTAATATAAATGCAATTAAATAATGTAATATAAATTTTAAATTTAATTTTAAGTTATGTTAATTATAGAAAACAAATTTGATGAAGATCCAATAGAGGCCAACCTTATTTTGTTAAGATGCATATTGTTTGACTCTTATTTTAAGATAAATATTGTTTGACTCTTAATGCAAGTTGTAAATAGAAAAACTAATTCTCATTAATTTACCGGCTTCAAGAAAATATGAATTAAGGAAGAAACACTTGAAGTGATATTTATTTACTCAAAAGAGATTACATTCCACACAACAGAGAGAAACCTAAATACTTAATTGAGGAGCTCAGTAAGTCTGTATATGGTGTGTTTACATTGCACAGAAATATGAGTCTAGTCCATCTTTAAAGAATTATACAAATACTTCCACCGCCATTTTCCTGCTTTAGTTGTTGCTCCTAATATGGTCTTTACTTCTGTTTATAAAGGATAAAAGTGTAGACTAGGTCTTGGGAAGAAATTAGATGACTACTTCTCCTCCTTGAAATCATAAAGATAGGTTCCATTGTAACTCTTTGCTGTTGGATCAAAATTATCTGCCATTGGGTCAGTGAAGCCTTTAGGAAAAGGAAAATTGACATGCTAGGAAGCTTGACCTATAGTCCCCACCATCAAAGTCATGAGATCCCTCTTTCCTGCCACCCAATCCTAATCCTAAATCTAATATACCTATTTATGCACACATATATATATATATATATCTTAAGTTCCCACTTTGGCTCAGGGATAAGAAAACTAACCACAGAAGGCTCCCCTTTTGATGGAATCCTCATTAGCTTCTACTAGAGCAGCCTCAACCATGTACTTATTGGCCAATTTCACACATTTCACATTATCTTTCTCTGTAACAAGGATGTTACCATACTCAAAAAGCTTCTTAATTGTCATTGCAGGATTTTTGAATGTTGGAGGGCCATCCTTTGAGTTAACAAGTTTCTTGCCAATGTTTTGAATCTCTTAGGCTATTTCCAAGACCCACTTTCGCACCTCATCATCATAGACCCTAGCCCTCAAGGAACCAAATAAGTCTACAAAAAAGATAAACTTTCAGTTAGAACAGGAAGATATACACCCAAATATTATGATTTACTTTTGAAATTTCTATCATTACACTCAAATAAGCATTCCTACAAGCATCTTTGTGTAAAGGTTGTCTCAAATTTAGACTGTTAAAAGAAGCAGGGCCTTAGGGCTTTTGTCGACCTTATAAAAGGCCACATATTATTGGGAAAGTATGTTGCTATTGCATCCCTATGCAGGTGTACAAGTAGTTAGGATATGTATAGATGTTTTAGATAATTTCCAGGTCGTTTTGCAGGGACATAAGTCATACTATTGCATAATGGACATATGTTTAGAAAAAAAAAATTGTATAAAAGCAACATGGATATCTTGAATTTTGGAATTATAGTAGTTTTTAAGAGTGAAAGTTTCCAGAGTTAGACATAGTGTTGTTATCTTTTGGATTAAACTGTGTTGAAGTTTAGAAGTCTCTAAGTTTCAAGTGGGCACTCCACTTATCATCAAAGGTCTATCCAAAATATAGATAGATCCTTGATGATGGGTGGATCTGACTAGATCCATGATAATGGGTAGAGTGTACACTCGAAAAACAACAGGGTTATCTTGAATTTTAGAACTATAGTAGTTTTTAAGAGTGAATGTTTCCAGAGTTAGTCATATTGTTCCTATCTTTTGAATTAAACTATGTTGAAGTTTAGAAGTCTCTATCTTTCAAAGTGGACATCCCACCCATTATTAGGGTCTAACCATGGTCTAGCTAGATACTTGATGATGGTTGTCTAACTAGACCCTTGATGATAGGTGTCCACTCAAAAAGTAGGAACTTCTAAACTTCAACACAATTTAATCTAGAAGATGGCAACAATATAGTAGTTTTGCTTAAGACTCTCGGTAGAAGTTTGTAGAATTAAATAGCTTATATATATAGAATTTTGTAGAATTAAATAACTTATATATATATCCTGATTGATTTGTTAAAACTTTACAGTTAGGAAGGGAGTAATGAAGAAATTTAGTCCAATACACATACCAATTGACTGGCCTGAAAAGGAATCTACAAGCCTCACAACGTCATCATTGTTTACATTGTCTGCTCGGAAAATACCCTGGAAGACTCCAATTTTGTCTTCCTGAGTAGGATCCCAATATAAATTATCCATATGCCCATCATAAATCAATTGAGAATACAAAGTTGAAAAATCATTTTCGGTCACAATGATTGGAACACGAGGATTATCTTGTTTGTTGTTCATGCCAGGTAGTTGAACATTGGTTGGTTTATCAGCTATGTTCATGAGGGTGGCATTGACCATCTGGTTGTTCACTATGTACTGAGTTGTGTCACCCATTATTCCATCTCCTGCATCTGGATCATTAATGAAGAGCACACACAACTTCCCTTTCTTGATAATGTCATATGCTTCATAGTATCATTGTCTGATCAATTTTGCAAGATCTCCTGCATCTCCACTCTCCAGTTCTCCAGTACTCATCATAATTGGGATATAAAGACAAAAAAACAAAAGACAAGTTAAAAAATAGTAGGAAATGACTTGTTAAAATAGGTGAGGTTTTATGGAAGTATATTTCTGTTGTAAATTGCATTAACCCTTAAATTGTTACTGGTGAAAATTTGGGAAAACTATAAGAAAGGTACACAAAATTCTAATCTGGAAAAATTTCTAAAAAACACTTGTTTGTTTCATTGATTGGAAATCAGATCAATATTAGAAACTGAAAATCTCCTTTGAATTTTACACTCCATTGTTATGTGTAACACTATCTGTAAGTATCCTAAAATTTGTTACTTTTCTAGAAAATTTCTCTGATTGATTCCAATTAGTCTCTATGGCCACACAAAGCAATTACATAGCTAAAATGACCATGTAATCAATATTCTTCCCAAGCATGTTGGAGAACACCTCACTCGTAAGATCAAAAGAACAAGCATCCATGCAGAATAAAATTTAGTGTGTATTTGTGTTTACTTTCCCAGAAATTGAATGACACCACATATTTGTGCCAAAGGGAAAGAATGGGAAATATTTCTCACTTGATTCCCAACTTTGCAAAAACAAGCTCACATTGGGAGGAATTTCCTTGACATTTGCATTCCTAGATACCAAGAATGAGTGGAACCTACAAAAAATATGAAAAAATTGTAATAAGTAGAGGGTTTTCCATTGAATGCAACAACATATACTGAACGTTCAACCAAATGGAGAACATCGCTTACCTTAATGTTAGGAAAATTCATGAAATTCTTCGAGATGTGAACAATAAGCTTGTACATAAAACTAGGAGCAATGTAGTACTCATCCATTGTGTTGTCAAATCCATAGCTGGTTAAAAACAATAATTCTATATATTATCAAGCAAATTCTACTTTTCTGGTGTAAATTTATAATTTTTGACCCCTTCCAAAGTAAAAATTAGAGATCCAATTAGATCAACGTGGAGTTCATGAGTTAGTTCTTAAGAATTATACCCAGGTTTCGCAGACTAAAGATATTTGGTCAGTATTTGATTGAAACTGAAAGCATATATAATAGCAAAATGTAGAAGTTGGGAATAGAAAAATACAAAGCTAACTAACTCAAAGGAAGGGACATAATTCAAATAAATGTACTTTTGTTGAGTAGTACTGATATAGTCATAAGAACTCATAATGGCATTGTGCATGCCAGCCCCCATAGGAGCTTGGAAAAGGGAATAAAAAATTCCCTTTCCACGTCTAATATCATGTTGGTCATCAAATGCATCATATGCAATATCTTTCCATTTGTCCTTTTCAGTCTGCTTGGTCTCCTAAATTTCAGCAACAACCCTCAAGTGATTTTCCTTTGTGAAAGTGTGGGGGGCATTGTAGCTGTTCTTCTTCAATCCACTTCCAAAAAATGAAGTACTAGGGACTGTCTTTAGGATTGATGCTTGTCCACTGGACAAAGGCAGACTCTTCTAGCTCAACATAACCACCAGTTTTTTGTATAAGTATCATCATACAAGATCTTTAAACAAAGAAAGACACTTAGCAACATAGATATACCCTCCAAAAAAATAGTTTGCAGGTTTAATGAAATACTCATTGCATGGGTAGAAATCTAAATTGTAATTCCTAAATCTGCTGGTGCAGACCTCCCAAACCAGGGTGATAAAACCCTGAACTTCACCAGCTCAAAATCAAACATCAAGGTCTAAAGGGAAGGATTCTCATTTAAGTTTCCATTTGATACTCACTGAATACAAATAGAAATCACACAAAACAAGAAGAAAGGAGCCATTTGAGCATGACTGCTCATCCAAATAGCAAGTAGATATTGTAAATACTAAAAAATGATCAAAGTTCATTTTAACTCCAACATTAGTTCCAGGATAGGATTCAAGTTCAAGTTTGAAATTTGGCTACGTCCATTTTCCCAGTGTATCAAGAGTTTTGAATCACTAAGCGCCTATAATGTTCTGATCCCTTTTTCAACTGCTGCTTTCAAAAGCATCCACAGAGCATATGTCTCAACTCTATTATTGGTTCCTTCCCCTGCTCCATATACTTCCAAGCAAAGAATTGAGAATTTTTCAAGTAAAGAAGTATCCCTACCCCACACTTACTAGGTGTTCCTTGACAAGCACCTTCAAAGTAACCCCAATATTTTGTGAAATCTATAACTGGATCTAAAAGTCTTCTTGATTTTTTTTGTTGGTGAGGCATACAAATTTCTCCATATGACAGTCTCATTTGATGTGAAACCAATCCTACAGTCAATTCTTTATCCTAGAAAATACATTACGACTTGCATAAGAATTCCCCCCATTGGAATCTATTATGTATTCATCCCCATTAGATTTTCCAAGGTTTCTAATACCATCCAAAGAAGAAACCTTTGAATCACCAACTTCACTAGGAACATTAGACCATGTATTAGAGAATTCCTTGTGATTTAAGCGTCGAACACCAGAGTCACTGTTTAATGTAGTCCCATAAGAATTTATCAAACGTATCTCAGATTGTGTTGAAGAAGATTCCATAGTTTCTAATTCCATTTCTTCATAATTTTCTAGCACATGGTAACCAGATTCTGCACCTACAAGAAACTAACACAGCCACATTTTAAGGACTAACCAAAACTGCAATATGAATATGCTATAATCTAGAAATTATACACACTACAAAATAAACAATGGAACATGTATACCACTACCAAAACATATGCTACTGGTCTTCCATTATAGATGAACATAATTGTTGCTATAGGAAAAGGAATTATTCATTAGCAAATGCAAATTTCTACTTTTGAGATGCATGACATTGATGCACTTGTTGAGTTATGGATGTTTTGATAATATATACATTATTTAGGTTCAGTTGGGAAGAAAGTAAAGAAACTATTTATTATTAAACGAATAAAGAAACTATTTATTATTAAAAGAATATTATAATACAGAATATTTTTCAAACTAATTAAAGAGAACTTGAAAATAAAATAAAATACAAACGATTATTTGTATTAATATATACTTTTTAACTTATTTCAATGTGTACATGGACATAATTTGTGTTGTTGACTGACCCAAAATAATAGTTAAGGTATTCAAGGAATATTATTTTCAACTAGTCATACTACTCGTAGTTCTCATTGAATGTGAATACACAAAAAACTGATTTTGATGTGAATACATATTTTTCTTGAGGCTTATCTACCTCTAATCTATATGAATCAAGGTATTAATACTAGGCATTGTAAACGTGAAGATCAACACTCTGTCGTAGCAATACATTCAATAGGCCTACACTTTGATTCACTTCCATTCTAGTCCGTGTGATAATGTTGGAATGAATGCACACCATTAGAATAGGCCTTTAAGTAAGTGCAACAGTAGTAGGCCTCGAGGAGATGTATCATATGCATGCTACATGTAATGTCCTTAGACAGTTTTATAGTATCCAGTTTACACCAGTCTAAGTGCAGTTCCAACTTTATATTAGGAATTTTCCATGAGGAGTTTCATTTTTAGAATTGGCACTGTTTCCAAGGCAGAAGATGCATGCACAAAGATTATTTATTCTACAGTTGAGGAATGCTATCTTAGGTAGATAACTCATATAGTAGGGTGCACCATTCCATTATGTCACATGCTATATTGGGGTTAGGGTTTTGTCTTTTTTTTGAAAGAACACCTGTGGGTGGTCTACATTCATTGTGTCTCATGTTCTCTCCTACTCTAAAAGAGAGACACACAACACCACCTTAATCATCGGTTGTATAATTCTTTGTATTTTTTTGTTCGAAGTCACGGAGCATTAATTTGTGATTAAGTGCAGGAAATTTGTTTGTTGTCATCATTTCTAGAGCACCTCTTTATGTAGAATTAGTATATACAGTACACTATTATGAGCTTCTTTCTAGTTTTCTGTTCATTTGATTTCACCTATGTGTGTTCAGATCTAGTAGTAACAATATTTTTGAGAGTTAGTTAAGTATCCATATTTTTAAGGAATTTTTTCTAGTTTGATCATGATGTATTGTAATTTTAACATGGTATTATAAATTTAGGGAAGAGTGTCTGAGATTTTGCATATGTGTATGGAGTGGGCTGCTGCCTGTGAGAGGGATATGTTGAAGGATCCTAGTTGGTGTGATGCCCTTGCTTCAGTGATTGAAGTGAAATGGGACTTTTTATGGGTTGTTACATGTGATGCCAAAGTAGCTCTAGTGATTGGAGTGTTGATCCACACCTGTGTTCACCTAACCCTAACGGATTAGGTTCCAACAAAAAATTTAGGGTTTGGTTCCAAAAAAAAATGAACTTTGTTTACCTTATCCCTGTCTTCAATTAATGAAACCATGGTATTTTATGTTGTCATTATTCTTTTTATCTTAAAGTAAAAAATCAAGGTTTGTCACAAATATGCTAGCAACCTATTTCTTCCTGATTTCATTCTTAGCATAACCTGCCATCTTTGATGCTTTACAACGAAGTATGGTAAATATACTGACATATGTAGGTAGTGCAACATGAAAGAAATGTGGCGTTGATTCTCTTACTCATTAGACTGTTTATAATCCTTTGGGACAAAAATAATTTTGATTATAAAAGGACTGAAAGGTAGCTAGTAAGAATGTTTTGGATTCTTTTTTGAATTCTGAATTTTGTTTGTGAAATATTTGGTTATAATTTCTAAGTATTACGGTAATTCCATGGAATTCTAATTTACATGGTCAGTATAATGGATCGGTTTGTGGGGCTTGTCCACCAGTTTTTCTTCTTGGTATAGCAGTAGACTTGACTTAAACTTCCCTACTTATGTGAGAGATATCTGAAATTTTAGAACCTGTAATTTTGGGACAATTTTTAAGTTGAATTGCTTCATATTATCTCATACTACTTCTTTGATGTCAAGTTTAGGTCCAAACATAGTAGATCTTCAAATTCATTGATGTCAATCCCTTACACTATTCTAATTATTTCTAGCCTATGTTAAAATTTGTAGGTACATTGATCCATGATGCGAGAAATGCCCTCTTCTGTAGTTGTTCATTATGTATGCAAGAGGGGAAACTATGTTAAATAAGAAAATATTATGCTCATGTGACTCCTTTGAATTTAAAACTTACATGTGAGGATGGGGAACACCGTTTTTATGCCACAAAATTATAGCTTAATGTCTTTAAGTTGTAGTTACTCTGAATACCTTTTCGTGGCCATTTGAAAGTCTTTTGTATTGCTTGATTTTGTTTGTGTCCAATTCTTTCATTCCAGTGAGAAAAAAACTCATAATATACTTTTCAGAGGACAAGATCAAGCATAATTTTTTACTCTATAAATTTATCGATTTGTCAAGATTCAGGTCCCCACATGTCCGTTCGACCATTAAGGGATGAGATAACAAATGGAGTCCCCACTTGTCCTGAATCTACGTAGTGTAGTTTTATTTCACTAACACCTTCTAGTTGTGACTCGTGAGTCTACATGTTATATTGTTGATGATGTGATTCATGTTATTTGAATAATGTTGTTGTTCCTCTATTTTTTTAAATATTTTATAATTGAAAGATTCACCATTTTTTACAATTTTTTATAATGAAATGAAATATTCGCGAAGAGTTTACAATATGTTATGAATTAGTGAAACAATCGCCAAGATTTTACAGCATTATATTATTGTTGAAGCCCCAATTGTTTATGTGGCTGATTAGGGTGTCTAAGGCTTGCAACACACGAAGAAAACCCAACCAAAGGCTTCAAACAATCCCATGTAGGTATTGTTTTATCCTCAAGCTGTTTGGGATGGTGATCTCCCAAAAATACTTTCGTAGCCTCTGTTGGCTTATGATTGGATTTGATCCACAGAGGATCTATTTCCCAATTTAAGAAACAAGAAAAATGATATAAAGAACAGGAAAACTTAGAACCTAACTAGGAAAGGGAACCTGATCTAGATCTAAACTACTACGAAAAGGATATTGGGTTGATCTGCAGGTGAACCAGATGTGCCAAACAGATAAGTACTTTTCATCCAATCAACAAAAATGTAAATCAGATTAGAAGATCATCTCTTAATTCACAACTAATTAATTAAAATCAATTAGTTAGTGACTTAAGATTCTATCATTCTGAATTAACATGCATAGCACATGTAAGTTGAAAAACAAACATATTATGTTGCTGAATATTGTTGTTCAATTATTCACAAAAATATATAAAGACAGTTCATAAAATAAATTGTATGAAACTTTATCAATACATAAATAAATAACATATATAAATCTGAGTTAAACAGACACATTTAATAATCGTAAATAATCAACAACGTTATCTTTCCATTTTGAAACAAAGGAGATTGAAATCTGTTTGAAGAAATTTATTCAGACAAAGAAAAGAGATAATAAATGATATTACTGTATCAATTTCAAGTCCAGTAAAAAATTACATAAACCATATGAAAAATTAGAGCTATTCTCTCAATCTCCTGTATCAGTCTTCCTTCTTCCAAAAGTCCAAAAAAAAAGTCCTCAATACATTCAACATCACCCTCTTAAATAATTATTATAAATAAAATGGATCTCCTCCTAAGTGGGATCAAAGCCTAAACAAAGCTAATAACCCAAGAAATCTCTCCACATCTTCCATATACAGAGCGATTCCTCAAAATTAGGGTAACTTGTAGATTCAATTCCCAACTGGGCATTGCACTTATGATCCTCAATTTCATTCTTAGCTAGTTTATGCCAAAACCAGATAAAGATGTGGATCTTTTTCTCCATCGCAAATGGTTGTCTGATCAACTGATCTACATCGTGGATGTTGACGTGGTCAAGTTTCTTGATCTTGTCCTCTCCCTCATCCCGTTGCTATTCCACTTACTCAATCATCAATCTAGGTGGACAGGCCTTTTCAATAAGCACCATTGCATGGAAGGACAATTCGTCCATAATGTTGTAAATTGCATACCATCTTTTGCTGCAAATGGCCTGTGCTTTCTTTATGGCTTCATCTACTTTCTCATCTAGGTCTTCCCAGGCTCTCAAGATAGTCTCGATCCTCTTAAACTGGAAGTTAGTGAGCAAAGTGACATTATTTGGCTTATCTTTCGTGAACCTTTGCCAGTCTACTACTTCATCTTAAGCCTTTGAGGCTTTTTGTCTCTTCTCAACTAAGTCTTCCAAAACAACATACATCTTCTCAAAAACCATGTGAGTTTCAAAGATATTATCTAGAGTTTTAAATAACTCAAAAACCAAATCATAATGTTCCTTCTTACTTCGAATGGAAAGTTCTTTAAATTCTTCTTGAGAGTACTTTGAATATGAAGATGAAGCTGCACTTGCAGTTGAATCTTCACACTGTCTTTCTAACAATGCAACCTTCTGCACCAATGTGGCATTAACAGTCTTTTCTCTTTGCAGTTCTTCACTGAGAGCAACATTCCTCTCTTGAAGTTCATCACACCTATTCTCATGTTGCCTCATAAGTTGTTCTAGTTCCTCCTTTAGACTGACAATTTCTATTTTATGTTTATCAAATTCTCTGTTTCAAAGTGTTAACATCATCAAAATTGGCTCTTGTAAAAGTCCCCAAGACAGATGAAACATATGTGGCATATGCCTGTGGGTGACTTGATCACTGATTACACACAAACTCATTTACAATAGACTTGTCCATATCACTCTGATCCCTGTTCCTCTTCTTACCTTTCTTCACCACTCATCTATCAATTTTGCTATATCAATATTCTCCGAGGGATACCACAAAATCCTCATTGAATTCATCTGGCATCTCAGAATTGCGGGGTATATTTATGCCTGTGGATATCAGAGAAGTGGTTTGAGTTGTGGCGTGAGAAGGTATAGTCATAGTAATAGGAGAATTAGATGGAAAAGGGTTAACATTCTGAGAAGGAATTACTTCAGGGGCTGAAGAAATGTCAAGAATTGAAGTTTCAACTGATGAAGCTTGCAAAGTAGTGGCCTCGACTGATGATGATGGAACTGCTGAAGTTTTCTCAGCCACAAGGGATGACACTAAGCTGAATGATAGGATATGCAATGGAATCTTGAAAACTAGAGGTACATTAGATGAAGGAATGGGCATAACCACAAAAATAGGTGTAATAGATTCAGGTATACAATTAGCATTTTGATAAAGCTGGGTCATAGAAGGTGTCACGATAGAACCAATTGATAGTGAAGATAAAGCTATTATTGATGAGATAAGTACAATAGAAGAGGAAGGGACAGATTGAGAAGAAAGTTGAGATTGTAAGGCGGGTGATGAAGGCTTGTCATTGCTACCATTGGTGGAATTCAGTAAATCAATACCATTGCCAACTTCAATGGTAATAGGCACTAGGGAAACCCTCTCATATTCTTCCTCTGAATGAGTCAAGTCTATAGTAGAGGCGAGAACATATGAAATTAAATATTGTAGCCGTTTAAGATGTTCTTGTTTGATTTGTGCTAGTACATATTGAGTATTTTCAACCACAGTGGTCACCTGAGCATCTTCAACTGGCTGAGAGGTTGTAACTTCCTCAGTGTCTACTGTCGAAGTCATCTTGCTTAGTCTCGGTTTGATCTGCTCTGAGGTGTGTAAATAGGCCTTGATTTGTTGTTCCACAGATGTCTGGGGAAATTCTTCCATGGGATATTTCCCTTTACATGTGTCTGAATGGGGTTCTATGGATGCATTGGTGGATGCCAGAGCCACCTTTGCCACAGCTTTAGCTTCCCTACTTTCCCAATATTTTATTACCTTTTCTTGGATTTTTAACTACATGGACCTATAATGCCAGATTTTGTCCCTGATTTCCTTTTGGTATTGCAATATATGACTTTGTTCTTCCTTTCTTTTATCCCTCGCTAAGACTTCAGAAAAGGTATCGAATCCCTGGTAAATGAAATCATCTAGAATTTCTTCAATTGCATATCCTGTTTTAAAATGGTTCTTCATGATGTGGAGGTCAACAATCCCTTTGGGATCATGCTGCCTTTTACTAGCAAAGCCAAGATTGAGTGACACTATGTGGTCACTAAGCTCTGATGCCCAAGTAGAAGTAGGTATGCTCAAATATCCAAGGGTTATAGGAAACTTGGGCCAAACCTTCCTCTTAGGTGCAACACATTTTTTGTAAATCCCTTCTGTGACTGTTTGAAATGAAATCTCTTCAAGGACCAATCTATCCGACACGACCCTAGGAAACATATGGGCAGTATTGCTACCAAAAAACTTGATATATGTGAATGATTCACCGACATACAAATCTCCCATAGTGTCTATGAGGGATTTAGCTTCAAGTTAGAATGCAGAAGCTTCTTTGTTAAAAATTAGGAAATAAACCCGACCAAAGATACTCTCACATATATCATAAAACCTGGTTACTTACTGTGTATCCCATAACTCGGAATGATAAATATGCACTGGCGGGGCTAGTAATTCCCAGCTCCATCCCATATTGATGAAGCGAAATTCGACACAAAATATATCCACAGTGAAGGAAGAAAGATAAAAGTTGGGATTCTTTGTTGCAGTGGCTTTCTGGAACTCTTGTATGGCATTTTTGAGATCAAGTGACAAGATTGAATCCCAAGGGAAGGATTCACCCGTAGTTGTGATGTGGTGAGAAATGGTGGCTGATTCTGTCTTGATGTAAGAAAAGTTGGGGAGACCACAAAGCCTGCATAGCATTGCTACAAGCAGGGAATAAGGTTTCTTGAAACATTCAATGGGGTAAAGGTCATCTTTCCTCTGGGAGAACTTGCATGGTTCAACCATCCGGGATTTCAGCATTTGGTCGAAATTCAACCTAGACTTTGCAGAATTTATAAATTATGCATCAAGGAGCTGCATGAAAGGTTTAAGGGCATAAATTCTCGCAAAGGTTTCAGAGCAAAAATTGACCAATTGTGTTCCAATTGTGTTTTGAAGCAAGAATCACTAAATAGTGAAAGCTTATTCAATCAGCTCCACACCCTGCATTCCGCATTTTTCAGGATGCATGTTGTGGACACATGCAAACAAAACTACTAATAAATGACAACTCCGCAACCCGCATTCCGCATTTTGCGGGATGCGGATTCCGGATCGATGAAAGCATATCTAAAAAACCTCCCATATCCCACATTTTTCATTTTGCGGGATGCGGGATACGGGAAGAGAAAAATTGAAATATCCAACTAAAATATCCCACATTCCGCAACTTGTGGGTTGCGGGATGACAAAACAATTCCAAAAAAAACCAATCTTACTGCAGCTTAAAACAAACAAATCAAGGATGAATTTATTGGAAATTTGGTTAAGTTAGGGAATACCAGGAGTCAACAAAGATGTAATAAAACCCACAAGGTCATGAAGGCTCTTACTAAGTTACCTTGTATGTGTGATTGGGTTCTCATGTTAAAATAACATGGGATTTGTTGTACCTACAACAAATGGTGACTGGCTGGAAGAACCAGTTATCTCTGCAAAACAATAATCTTTTCCAATCAAACATGTCAGCAAGCAAATGATTAACTCCCAAGAAATGTTAACATATAAATGTAACCAAACAAGAACTATCAACATTATTAATGCACTTCCATCCATGGCCATTTTAAAAGATGAAACTCTGATTCATATGTCATTGGAGGACCGAGGTCATTTGAAC
>LPNX010275204.1:736862-807077 GCA_001517045.1 Pseudotsuga menziesii | reverse complement strand
TAGTTTGAAGAAATGAAAAGCAAGATTGCGTTGACACAAGACCACTGCCCCATGTCCTGGTGATTAGTGCCATTCACAAACATGAACTGGAAACTGAACAAGCCAGCTTGGTAAGGAGACCTCTTGTCTTCTAGCTATATGGCTGAAAGAAACTATCATGGCTTGGAAACCACCTGGTGATAGTTTCATTCCAAAATCAAGCCCATGATCATAGTGAGGTTAGCCTTAGATAGGACCCCCTTGTCCTGATGCACAATGCTCTCTTGTTTGGGGATGGCTAGGTTTTATTTTGTACCTAAATTACAAGACAATGCCATGGCTTGGTGTCCATATGTAGGCAACGTTACTTACTAATGCTCTGCATATCATGAATGAGTTGACCTATGATAGGATCTCCCATCTTCCAGAGAACTGGAAGCCATCTCCCCATATTAAATGGAAAAGATGTCATTCCACTAAGCACCTATGAACCTAATGAGTTGGTTTGTGATGAGACCCCTCACCTTGTAATCCATATGATAAAATATATGGCCATAATTAAATCCCAAAGAATAATATTGACCAGGCTATGAATATTTTCCACAGTGTTCTTATGAGACCTCAGACAGGATGAACCTTTTCCTCCACAACTATCATCATCAGAGTAGGGCATGTAGAATATATTAACCTCGATGTGGGGCCATTAATACAAAATTTTGCAAAATATGGTTATCATTCAGATATAACACATCTTGATACGAGTTAGAAAAGATAGAAACTGACAAATCTGTTTTGGTTGAGAGTATTGAATAGTGAGAAAAATTGATTGCTCATTATTGCCAAGGGTGCAGATATTACCAAAAGTTACCAATATCAAGCAAACATTCAGAAAATAGAAGGAAAATAACACACCAAACCTATATACATGATTGTGAGACTTCTTCAAACAAAATATTTCTTCAGCACAAAAACATTCACTGGATAGGTTTCAATGACCCCTTCTAGTGTTTGTAGTCGAACCTTACTAGGACCAATCTTTTCTATAGCAATGAATGGTCCTAGTCAAAGTCACTAAAACTTGGTGTACTCTTTGTTGTCCTTGTGTTGTTTGTCCCACCTTAACACTAAATCTCCCACTAAGAAGTCCATGTCTGATGAAGACCTCTCGTCAAACCATTTCTTAACAAACTGTTGATGTTGGTAGAATTTATTCTTGGCTTTCTCTCTACCCTCTTCTAGCTTGAGCAAAGAATCAATCCTTTGCTATAATGGGTAAGAGTCACTTTCTTGGATGGATTGGGCCAACTGTAATGAAGGAATTGTGAGATTAGCTAGAATTACAGCTTCTTTTCCATAAAGAAGGCAATATGGGGAGTTACCAAGGGATGGCTTTGGGGTGTTTCAATTTTCCCAAAGAGCATAATAAAGTTGGGCATGCCAGTTTTTATGATGCAAAGCCACTGTCTCTTTTAGAATGCTTATCAAGTTTTTGTTTGAGGATTCCGTAAGCCCAATGCCCTGAGGATAGTAATTAGCAGAAAACTTAATCTTGATACCCTTTTCAAGGGCGTAGCTGGTCAGGTCAATGGATTGGAAGTAGGATGCATTGTAAAAAAACAAGATATTCAAGGGTGCCAAACCTGGTGATTATTTGATTTTCAAGAAAATAAATTACTTGGTTTGTGTTACATGGTCTTAAAGGGATTTCTTCAACTCACCTCATAAAATAGTTAGTGGTTGTCAAGATGTATTTATGCTGTAATGAAGATACGGGGTTGATGGGTCTAACAAAATCCAACCCCCACTGCTGAAATGGGAATTCGACAGCTACTGGCTACAAGGGGTAAGCAGGTTTCTTAACTTTTCCAGCGCACTTCTAGCAAGGCTCACATTTTCTAAGAAATGAATGGGCATATCTGAATAGGGTAGGCCAATAGTATCCTGCCCTAGTGATTTTATGAGCTATTGTGTTTCCTAAGAAGTGTCCAACTGCAGGTCTTGCATGAAATTAAAATAGGAAATATTCAGTTTGATCCTTTTCCAGGAATCTAAGAAACAATCCATCATATTTCTTTCTAAATAGAACATTATCAATAAGTTGATAAGGGGCTAATTTCACCCTTAATGCTCTACATTTTTTGGTATCTAGAGTTTCAGGAGCAAACCCATTATTAAGAAAGAATTTGATGTGATCATACCGTTTAGATGCTACAGTTTCAAATGTATTAACAAAACCTGTAGGAGTAGCCTCTTCGTGTTCCCAATCAGTTTGCTGATTTTCAATGTCATTTGACTGGGCAATGAGCTGACAGAAACCTTCTTCTTTGACAATCTTTGCAGGCTTGATCTCCAGATCATATTCTTGAAGGGTTGTCATCCAATGAGTTCTCTTTTCTACCAACTCCTTTTGGATGAGGAAATTGAAAATTGTTGCATAAGGGACAATCACCTTAGTCCTTAACTTCAAAATATAAGGCTTGTAATATTTTACTTATTTATATAATGTGTAGGCCTATTTGTTAACCTGGGAGTAATTGAGTTCAGCTCCTTTTAATTTAGAACTCATGAAGGAAATGGGGATCTCGGTGTCCTCATGATTTTTCTGTGTTAGGACAGCTACACAAGAAAAGTCAGTAGAAAACGTATACAATATAAAGTCTTTACTGAAATCTGGGGACATAAGAGAAAGAGATTTTTCTATGGCTTTCCAAATTTCAGTAAATGTATTTTTTTGTTCAGCAGACCACTTAAAAGGTACATCCTTTTTGACTAAAAATTGCAGGGGTTTAACCACTTGAGCAAAATTTGGAACGAATCTTCAAACAAAATTAATCTTACACAAGAATGAATGCATTTCCTTTCAATAGTTAGGGAGGCCGATCTTGGACATCGCTTCAATGCATTCTGGATCAATGATCATACCTTCTTTCGAGACTACAAAACCCAACAACTTACCTTCTGTTACTCCAAAGATGGACTTCTTGGGATTGAGGGAGATGCCGAATTTCCTGCACCTTTCGAATACCTATTTTAAAGCAGACAAATGAACCTCTCATTTTTTAGAGTAAATGGTAACATCATCTAGGTACCCAACGATAGAATTGTGGATCAAGCCCCTGAAAGCTATGTCCATATCTCTTTGGAATGTGGCTGTCCAAATGGCATTTGTCTGTATGTGAATGTTCCCCAAGGGGTCCAAAAATAAGTTTTAAGTTGATCGTTGGGTGCAACCAAGACTTGGTTGTATCTAGAAAAACCATCTAGCAGCAAAAACATCTCTGATCTAGCTACTTTCTGAAGGATCTGCTCCATTAGAGGAACAATATAGTTGTCTTTCTTAGAGGCCCGATTGAGTTTTTTACACACATAAATGGGCATAACATTGGATGAAGCACCTGATTCTACCATACAGTTATGCACGTTCCTGTTAGATATTTCAAAGGTAAGTAATAAGGGAGGAGTTCCCTTGCTTCCCAGTTTTGGTTGGCTTGGTCGGGGAGCAGAATCAAAATTATTGTTCTAAGCTTCTCGGGGTTGTTTTATGATCATGCTTTTGGGTAAGGAATCCCTTATGGATGGGATTTTGAGAAGATCAAATAAAGATATGTTTTCTTTGATCCAAGTTGTATTATGGCTCAGGAATGAGGGTGTCCTTCTGAGTTTGAGTCTTACCTTCGCTAGGGGTCTATGTCAGATAAGATGATTCCTGGGGAGGTGGCCCTTTAGACCTGGTATTGTGTGTGTGTTGTAGGTTAAAAACTATGTCATGTTCTTCTTCTGAAAAGAAGCTCACAGAGCTGACTTGCTAGTCATCTTCCTCTTCCTCTTGGGGAGGTTATGAATCATGAGTGGACTGATCTTCAGAGGGTTCAGGAATGTCTAGTGTTCCTGCAACTAAGGCTTTCAAGACAGAGAATATCTCTTTTGAAGTGAACCCCTTGCTGGGATTTGGAGGTAGTGGATTCTGAGGAGGTTGATTTGGACTCCTAAAAGGTGGCCTATTGAATCCTCTATTGTTTGATTGATTTTCATTGTTTGTCTTCTTGATATCTACCGTCTCATTAGAAATTATTTGAAGGAGCTTCTTCACTTCACTAATATTAAATGGATCTTGACTGGAAGTAGTAGTTTTGGGGGAACTGTCAATTTTCCTACGCGAGATAGACGCTTGCTCAGATGTGGTGTCAGGGTTGTCTTTGAGATAGAACATGTCCCTTTCGACTTGTATGGCTTCGGAGAATGCATCTTGCAAGGACTCTTTTCGAGCCCTTTTGACCCACATGGCTATTGGGTAGGGAGACCCTTAATATAGTATGCTACCAATAATTCCTCAACCGGAAGTACCGTATTTGGGATCCTATTCTTTAAATATGAAAAATGGTAATTGTAATCTTTGATTCTTTCTTTACCTTTAGTTTTCATGGAAGAGAGCTCTATAACTAATTCCTTTGGGGTCTTGTCATCTCCAAACTTTTGAGTGAATAGTTCATAAAACAAATCCCATGAGGGGATGGAGATAGCTTCTAAGGAAAAGTACCAGGTAGAAGCCTTTCCCTCAAATGTGTAAGGGAACAATCTACAAACCACATCTTCATGTATGACATTCCTAAGTCTGATGGCTTGCATGAAGGATTTGATGTGGTCTTCCAAAGGGATTTTGTCATATTGATTAGATTTTGGAAGCCACTTCTTGAGGTTTTTAGGTACCCTATGCTGGTCTCCTAAGACAGACATGTCATCCCCATCTAGCCATGGCCTGTTGTGATGTTTGTCAGGCATAGGGACAAATTCCGTTGAGGAATCTGAAGATTCAAAATCTGACAATTTGTCTGAGGAAGATGAAGAAGAGGGAGGAGATGGGGGTGGTCCTCCTACTCTGATGCTATGCCGAGGAGTTGTTGAATACATAAAAAGGGAGCCGAGATCAAAACCAAGAGTAGATTGTTCACTGAAAAGGTTGTGATGTCTCTCAACGTTTTGGTAACCTGGACTTAAAGTATCTTGATTACCATTTTGGGGGTGATCCTAGGTGGGATGTCCTTCAGCAAATCACCTTCAAATATCGGCAACGTTGTGGGAATTACCCTTCAATAATTGTTCAATTGTGATGGGCCCTAGGATGGGTGATACGAGAATGTATCTGTCTGATTGGGTAGTCTGTTCCTATCCAGGGGTAACGGGGACAATTTCTGAACCTTGTGTTATTTGTTTCCCTAATGTAGATGCATGAGCGTGACTACGAGTGATGATCGGATCTCTTGCTAGAGGAGGTGTATGAGTATTTTGTTTAGGCATGATGTGTCGGCCCTCCTTCTAGCGCCATTTGTTGAATCCCTAACTGTGTATGTGGCTGGTTAGGGTGTCTAAGGCTTGCAACATACGAAGGAAACCTAGCCAAAGGCTTCAAACAATCCCACATAGGTATTGTTCTATCCTCTAGTTGTTTGGGATGGTGATCTCCCACAGATACTTTTGTAGCCTCCACTGGCTTATGATTGGATTTGATCCACAAAGGATCTGTTTCCCAATTTAGGAAACAAGACAAATGATATAAAGAATAGGAAAACTTAGAACCTAACTAGGAAAAGGGAACCTGATCTAGATCTAAACTACTCCAAAAAGGATACTGGGTTGATCTGCAGGTGAACCAGATGTGTCAGTAGATAAGTACTTTTCATCCAATCAACAAAAATGTAAATCCTATTAGAAGCTCATCTCTTAATTCATAGCTAATTAATGAAAATCAATTAGTTAGTGACTTAAGATTCTATCATTCTGAATTAACCTGCATAGCACATGTAAGTTGAAAAACAAAGATATTATGCTGCTGAATGTTGCTCTTCAATTATTCATAGAAATAGATAAAGACAGTTCATAAAATAAATTGTATGGAACTTTATCAATGCATAAATAAATAACAAAGATAAATGTGAGTTAAATAAACACATTTAATAATTGTAAATAATCAACAGCGTTATCTGTCCATTTTGAAACAAAGAATATTGAAATCTGTTTGAAGAAATTCATTCATACAAAGACAAGAGATAAGAAATGACAGTATTGTACTAATTTGAAGCCCGGTAACAAATTACATAAACCATATGAACAATCGGAGGTGTTCTCTCAATCTACTGTATCATTCTTCCTTCTTCCAAAGTCCAAAAAAAGTCCTCAATACATTCGAGATCACCCTCTTAAATAATTATTACAAAAAAAATGGATCTCCTCCTAAAGGGGATAAAATCCTAAACAAAGCTAATATCCTAAGAAATATCTCCACATCTTCTAGATACGTATCAATTCCTCAATATCAGGATAACTTGTAGAATAATTTCCAAGCTGGGCATTGCCGCTTATGGCTCTCAATTTCATTCCTAGCAAGTTTATGCCAAAATCGGATAAAGATGTGGATCTTTTTCTCCACCGCAAATGGTTGTCTGATCAACTGATCTACATCTTGGATGCTGACGTGGTCAGGTTTCTTTATCTTCTCCTATCCCTCATCCCATCACTATTCCACTTGATCAATCATCAATCGAGGTGGACAAGCCTTTTCAATAAGCACCATTGCAGGGAAGGACAATTCATCAATAATGTTGTCAACTACATACCATCTTTTGCTGCAAATGGCATGTGATTTCTTTATGGCTTTAGCTACTATCTCATCTAGGTCTTCCCGGGATCTCAAGATAGTCCTGATCATCTTAAACTAGAAGTTACTGAGCAAAGTGACATTATCTGGCTTATCTTTCATGAACCTTTGCTAGACTACTACTTCATCATAAGCCTTCAAGGCTTGTTGTCTCTTCTCAACTAAGTCTTCCAGAACATTAGACATATTTTCAAAAACCATGTGAGTTTCAAAGATATTATTTTGAGTTTTAAATAACTCACAAACAAAATCATGATGTTCCTTGTTGGTTCGAATGGAAAGTTCTTTAAATTCTTCATGAGAGAAATTGGAATATAAAGATGAAGCTGCACTTGTAGTTGCATCTTCACACTATCTTTCTAACAATGCAACCTTCTGCACCAAAGTGGCATTAACAGTCTTTTCTCTTTGCATTTATTCACTGAGAGAAACATTCCTCTCTTGGAGTTCATCACACCTATTCTCATGTTGCCTCTTAAGTTGTTCCAATTCCTCCTTTAGACTAACAATTTATTTTTTTTTGTTTATCAAATTCTCGGTTAAAAGTGTTAACAGCATCAAAATTGGCTCCTGTAAAATCCCCCAAGACTAATGCAGCATCTGTGGCATATTCCTACAGGTCACTTGATCGTCGAGTCCACACAACCTCATTTGCAATAGACATGTCCATATCACTCTAATCCATGTTCCTCTTATTACCTTTCTTCACCACTGATCTATCAGCTTTGCCGTACCAATATTCTCCTAGGGATACCACAAAATCCTCATTGAATTCATCCCTCATCTCATCAATGGGGGGTATACCAATGCCTGTGGATATTAGAGAAGTGGTTTGAGAAGGTATAGTCATAGTAATAGGAGAAGTATATGGAGAAGGGTTGACATTCTGAGCAGGAATTACTTTAGGGGTTGAAGAAATGTCAAGAATTGAAGTTTCAGCTGATGAAGCTTGCAAAGTAGTGGTATTGAGTAATGATGATGAAACTGTTGAAGTTTTCTCAGCCATAGGGGATGAAACTAAGCTGAATGAAGGGATATGCAATTGAATCTCGAAAACTAGAGGTACATTAGATGAAGGAATGGGCATATCCACAGAAATAGGTGTAACAGATTCAGGTAGACAAGTAACATTTTGACAAAGCTGGGTCATAAAAGGTGTGATGGTAGAACCAGATGATAGCAAAGATAAAGCTATTATTGATGAGATAAGTACAACACAATAGGAAGGGCTAGACTGAGAAGAAAGTTGAGATTGTAAGGGGGGTGATGAAGGCTTGTCATTGCTACAATTGGTGGAATTCAGTAAATCATTACCATTGGAAACTTCAATAGTAATAGGCACCAGGGAAACCCTCTCATCATCTTCCTTTGAATGAGTCAAGTCTATAGTAGAGGCGGGAAATGATGAAATTAAAGATTGTATCCATTTAAGAGGTTTCCATTCGATATGTGCTAGTACAGATTGAGTATTTTCAACGACAGTGGTCACCTGAGCATCTTCAACTAACTGAGAGGTTGTAACTTCCTGAGTGTCTAGTGCTGAAGTCATCTTGCTCAGTTTCTATTTGATTTGCTCTGAGGTGTGCAAATATGCCTTCACCTGTTGTTCCACATATGTTTGGGGAACTTCTTCCATGAGAGCTTTCCCTTTACCTGTGTCTGAACTGGGTTCTGTGGATGCATTGGTGGATGTCAGATCCTCCTTTGTCGCTTCTTCAGCTTCCCTACTTTATCGGTATTTTATTACCTTTTCCTGAATGTTTAACTCCATGGACCTGTAATTTTAGGTTCTATCCCTGATTTCCTTTTGGTATTGCAGTATATGACTTTGTTCTTCCTTTCTTTAATCCCTCACCAAGACTTCAGAAAAAGTGTCGACTCCCTGGTAAATGAAATCATCTAGAATTTCTTCATGAGTATATCCTATTTTAAAATGGTTCTGCCTGAGGTGGAGGTCAACAATCTCTTTGCGATCATGATGTCTTTTACTAGAAAATCCAAGCTTGAGTGACACTATGTGGTCACTAAGCTCTGATGCCCAAGTAGAAGTAGCTATTCTCAAAGATCCAAGGGTTGTAGGAAACTTCAGCCAAACCTTCCTCTTAGGTGCAACACATTTTTTTTAAATCCCTTCTGTGACTAGTTCAAACGAAATCTCTTCAAGGACCAATATGTCCATCACGACCTTAGGAAACATATGGGTAGCATTGCTACAAAAAACCCTGATATAGGTGAATGAATCACCGACATACCAATCTCTCATAGTGGCTACGAGGGCTTTAGCTTCAGGTGAGAATGCAGGAGCTTCTTTGTTAATAATCAGGAAATAGACCCAGCCGAGGATACTCTCACATATATCATAAAACCTGGTTATATAATTTGTATCCCATAACTCGGAATGATAAATATGGACTAGCGGGGCTAGTAATTCCAAACTCCATCCCATATTGGGGAAGACGAATTTGACACAAAAGATATCCACAATGGAAGAAGAAAGATAAAAGTTGGGCTTGTTTGTTGTAGTGGATTTCTATAAATCTTGTATGGAATTTTTTAGTTCAAGTGACAGGATTGAAGCCCAACGGAAGGATTCACCTGTAGTTATGACATGGTGAGCAATGGGGGCCCATTTTTTATTGAAGTAAGAATAGTTGGGGAGACCATAAATCCTGCATAACATTGCTTCAAGCAGGGAATAAGGTTCCTTGAACCATTCAATGGGGTAAAGGTCATGTTTCCTCTGGGTGAACTTGCATGGTTTAGCCATCCATGATTTCAGCATTTGGTCGAAATTGAACCTAGACTTAGCAGCATTTATAAAGTCTACATCGAGGAGTTGCATGAAAGGTTTAAGGGAATAAATTCTTGCAAAGGTTTCGTAGCAAAAATTGGCCAATTGCATTCCAATACTGGTGTTAAAGGAATGGTCTTTCAGGTTAGCATGGTCTATAATCCATCTAACTACATTGTTATAAGGGAGGAAGGTCGGTCTAGCAGCAATCATATGAAAGCCAGAGTCCATAATTCTCTCATAAACGAGTTGATTACTCTGGAAGTCTGAAAGGTCATTATTATCAAAGATGGAATACACTCGATACCAATCCAATAGGTAGGTTTCAGACACTCAGCCACTGGTGTCAGAAAGGACACCAAAGTTTGGGTCTTTCGTAAACATGTCTTTCTCGAGGTTTTTTTCTCCTGGTAATACGGGGTATTTTCGATGTTTCCATGACCTGTTTTAATACTGACACCGGTAATTATACCGAATTACAAAGGAATCATAGTAAGCAATTCAAATTGTGATAAAGCAACTTGATAACCAACCTGAAACCATAGCGAACACTGTCAAAATTGCTTGGTAAAATATGGATGTAAATTCACACAAGAGAGCAAATTACCATGGTAAAAATAGTGAAAACCTCGTAAACAAGACCACCATATTTATAATTCATGTAAAATATTACAAACCATAGGATTAGAGTGAAAAGAATGATCAGGATCAGGTTTTGCGGGATGCGAGGCCAAGCATGAAATTCGAAAACTTTATTAATCATTCTGTAACTTACATTCCACATTTTGTGGGATGCGGGTTGCGGAATCACAAAATAGTGAAAGCTTATTCAATCAGATATGCACCCCGCATTCCACATTTTGTGAGAAGCGTGTTGCGGACACACGCAAACCAAACGATTAATAAATTACAACTCTGCAACCCACATTCTGCATTTTATGGGATGTAGATTGCAGATCAATGAAAGCATATCTAAAAAACCTCCTGCATCTCGCATTCTGCATTTTGCAGGATAAGGGCTGCAAGAAGAGAAAAATTGAAATATCCAATTAAAATATCCCACATTCCACAACTTGTGGGTTGCAGGATGTGGGATGACAAAACAATTCCAAACAAAACCAATCTTACTGCAACTTAAAACAAAAAAATCAAGCATGGATTTTTTGGAAATTTGGTTAAGTTAGGGAATCCCAAGAGTCAAGAAAGATGTAATGAAACCCACAAGGTCACGAAGGGTCTTACCAAGTTACCTTGTATGTGTGTTTGGGTTCTCATCTTAAAATAACATGGGATCTGTTGTACCTACAACAATTATAAAATGAAATATTCGCCAAGATTTTACAACATTATGTAATAAGAAGAAAGATTCACCAATATATATATATATATATTATTGATAAAATCGGCTTCAATTTTTTCTATATATTAGAGATATTCGCCCATTTTTTATGCATATAAATCTAAGGGGGGGTTCTTAAAATCATCCCTGATGGCTTGATTAAAAAGGGACTCCCACAACCTAAAGGAGGCAACTCGGCATGGGAACCAGATGCAAAAAAGGATTTAACTAGGGAACCCATGTATAGGAAAGCTCTACCACTCCCACAATACCACTTCTAAAAGTAGCTTGAAGGTTCTGTGATATCATGGAATGTGTTCGTACCTGAGGCTAAAATGAAACGTTCATAAGGTCATGCATAAATACAAGTGGATGTCAAATCCTAACCTATATGCTAGCTCAAAAATATACCTGTAATAGATACAAACAGGTCAAGATCTCAGAGAGAGTGTACAAAAACTAGACCCTACATGACAATAATATTGGTCCAAATCGACTGCAAATAGTTTGTAAGGAGTCCAAAATATAGGAGATAGGGAGGATCGATCATGAAAACTACATTCAAAGAAAAAAATGCATGGATGATGGGAGATAAGAAGGAATGTAAGGTGTATACCCAACGTTCACAAATCTACTACCACCCTTGTGAAGGTGAACACTAGTGTTAAGACCAGATGAAGGGAGTAAAAAGCCTCCTCAAATGGAGTAGAGGATGGAATATGGCCACTCTCGGATCTATGATCAAGGTAAGGGGCTATGGTGCCCCCCAGTCCAACACTAGGGTCCGCACTAGGACCTAAAGCGAGTGATGGGATACCATTAGTGATATCAGGCATGCTGAACATAAAAGGGCCCAAACTCAAGAGAACATAAATATACTCAAGTAACCATGATCCCTAAATCAAAGTAGCACACAAAGAGCATACTCCTAAGAAAATCTATAGCCATAATGCAACCAAGCCAAGGGGAGGATACGTGAGCTCCAATGTAGCAGGTATGTCTCACCTAGGAGAGGCATGAGACTCTCATACACAACAAGTGGAGGTGTGTAATGAATTATGGTGGCCCACAACTTCAACGCATAAAGAGACTATGATGTCCGATCCCTAATTAGCCAGGACACCTACAGAATAACCTCTGTAAGTACCCCCTGCGATACCTAGGTAAGGAAAGTAAGGTCACCCCAATATAATCAATGCTCAAGCGGACAGTCGTAGGAGGGATATACTGTATGGGTAGGGTAGCAAAGCCCGAATCTTGAAAGCACAACTGGTACCCCAAGAGTGCACCAATCAATACCTTAAAGGCCCCCAGATACGGATACAATCCTAGAAATATCTTTGGCACTCACAAAAGTGACCAAGGGCTATCCTAATCACAATTGCTCACACTACCTCGTGCTTGAATCCTATGTAAGAAGAGATTCCTAAGAAACACTAATTGTACCAAGTATTTCTCACTTTCTCCTCGACAAGAACCTAATTGTTTGTGTTTAGTAGTCTTAGAGAATTGGCTTACAATGAACTATTCCAAGACTATAAATCCTAATCTTGTTTGTGAACCCTATAAAATAAAAATGTGTAGTTCATTTTAATTAAGCATTGATTTTAATGGTTATACTTACTCAAAGAGGAATGGTGATGCAACTAATGATATTGAGACTCAACAATGAAATAAATGTGCACACCTAACAAACAATTTCAAGTGCAATATGTCTTTAAATATGAAGAAAGGGGTATGCCACTACATGAGATGCAAAAATAATCATTCCTTTCCAAATACCAATGAAATCCTTTCTATATGAAAGCCTAAACACAACTCTCATCCAAGCAATCCAATGCAAGTATCTCCTTAAATCCATATGTGATATGCAAGTAAGAATGTAACTACATAATTGTTTTGAAAATGCAATAAAAGTCATTAAAATTCTCAGTCTCTACAGCAAGCATCAAATTCAAACCAAGAAAGACACCGAGACAAAAATACTAATGCACTGATGGTAAAACAAAAAGGAGATAAATGACTAGAACTAATTTCAAAGAAAAATCAAGGAAAAAATGGTCCCTTGTCACAAAAGAAGTAGCCAACAGACAATATCAGTACCTAGGAAGACCCAGCCACACTCACAAACCACCCAACAACTTTTGACAACATCAAACTCAACCAAAAGAGAGGATGTACACGGATGTTCAAAGAAGAGTAGCGTATGTACGCGACTTTTAGCCAAAAACCTGCATGTATACACGACTTTTTACCAAAATCCTGTGTGTATACGTGACTTTTGGCCGAAAACCTGCGTATGTACGCTATGTTTAGCCAAAAACCTACGTATACAGAGAAGAAAGTGGTAAAAGGTAGGTCAAGGGTCAAAGCAATCTAGAGGAGTGTCAATGGATGAACATACTACAAAATGCAACACGAAAACAGGGAGAAGCAGAGAACAAGTCAAGAAAATGAAGCACATTGTGCCCCTAAACCCCGAACAAAAACAAGGAACTTCCCCAGCGGAGTCGCCAATTCTATTATGGAGAGAAACTTCCTATGGCTTGGGGGTACCAAAATAGACAGTATAACACCAGAAATCAATCTTTCCCAATATACAAGAACAGTAAGAAAATCTAACGCTAAGGTATATCAAATCGTATCTTATTTCGGACAGTGGAAGTAGATTCTCGTTGAGCTTTTCCAATGGAATTGCAATTATGATTTACTCTCAACAACAACAAAAAAAGAAAGCATGATATATATAAATGTGTTAGAGCTATCCTAGCATATATTCAACCATGTATAAGCAATTAAATACATCCATGGATTCAATATTCATATTCAAAATGCATATGAATTGGTTAGGAAAATATATTTCTATCAATAAAACAGAGATACAATAGTGACAAACACTATCGATACTTCTGCGAACCAAAGAAATCGAGTCCTCCACCTGGCCCTCCACCACTTCAATCCTCCATCTCTCGATAGAAAGCTCACAAAGAAAAGGAAATCTTGGAAAGATCACTATGTGCTTTGCGGGACAAAGGGATGCAGACTCCATTATCATCAAATATGAGGCAACAATAGACTATAGTTTTCTTGCTCTTCAACGTATCCAAGGGGTTCCTTATATAGCACTCCAAAGAGGTAATGGAGGGTCAAATCCGAGGCGTTCTTAAGGAATTTGGAAGGCCAAGAGTTAAGTCATTTGGACTCATATGAGGAAAAATCCAAAAGAATTTGGATTTATGCACACATCCTGATTTACGTGGGTTTGAGATCAAAAGTCGCGTGTACATGTGAGTATAGCTTTGAAACTCACGTACAGCAATACATGTGTTTTTTAGGGATGATCTCAGAACATCGAAGTATAATAAAAGTCCATGGGGTCTAAGGAGTTTGCAGAGGGATAGAGAAGGCTATAAATGTGTGATCTACCTGGTGTGATAAAATCAGCTATAACATTTACGATTAGTTATGTGCACCTTATTAATTTTGAATAATTTGTTTTTGGAATTCTATGGGTTGTATAATGTTAATATTATTAAGTAGAATCCATTTGTATATATATTTAAATAATATAGACGTATACTATGAATAAAGGATTATATCTTAATACTTTTATTTGTATAAGCATTTGGATGGTATCCTATCCGTATATACTTCTAAGTTTTTATCGAAACCTTACTATGGTTTAAAACTGATAAAAGTAGATGATTCTAGCATGATTAGAGATCCTCACTTCATTTAGTTTCATAAATACATAACTAAGGAAACATTTTGAAAAGAATTAATACCAAGAGGGAATAGACGGTTAAATTAAGGAATACATGATACTAACTAGAAATAGACAATTCCAATCTATTTAAGTGTAGAATTCAAATTTTGATAGAAATTGAAATTTTAAACATTTAAGCATGGCATCATTAGGCTAACTGAGATAGACTAGGTTCTACATTAATCTTCTTCACATCTAGAATTTAAAACATATTCTGCAAACATATAAACATAAATTATGAACCTGACACCAACACTCAGAAAACAAAAGTGGAGAAGTTGTTCCTACCAACCAACTCCCACATCAACCAAGTTACTTGCTCCAGAACCCCCGAACCTGTTCGCTCAACCACAAGAGAAAAATCCTTCAATGCGCCATCTCTTGCATTCAAAGATTTAATCTTTGTCCAATGCTATCCTCATGATGTTCATCGACATAGTAACATACAGTATTTTGCCTAAGACTTGGTCATTTATGAGCCTCGTGCTCTTTAGCACTCAACTAGAAGTTGTGACCTAAATTTTGGGGATGCTTCCTCCTCCATCTTCAGTTCTCACTCAATGGCTTCCACCACATGTATTTTCCTCTTGTCAGTCAGCAAACACTCTTTAAATGTGGTGGCTAGCTCACTTGGTATAGTTGGTAGGTTTTGGCCATGTAATCAAGATCTTCGTTGTGTGGTTTTTACCCCTTAATGTTTTCTAGAATAAACTATGTATCTATATATTTGTTGCTTATGATTGTTAATTTCTCTTTGGCCAAATATATATTATTATGCTCATTAAATCCTTAGGGTAGGCCAGAGTAAGCTAAATATATAAGGATTGCATTAAACAAATACAACGTTAAACATTGATAACTCAAAGACCTTAAATAAACATAAATGCACAAAACGATCTTCTTAATGGAGAGTATAATTACTAAGAACGGGGTTTCAATGTGAAATCGTTACTCATCAGTTTTCAGTGGTAAATGATGAAGTATAAGAATCCACGTGTTACAAAAAGGAAAAAGATAAAAAAGAGAGCATTTATATATTATGGGAGGTGCTAAAGTGCAATGTTGATAAATCCATGAAGTTTAATATAAAGAACTTGGAAATTTATAAGCTGGGATCAATTCTAACTCGTCGAAAAATTTGATTTTACATTATATTTATTTTCATGCGGAGTATAGGCCGAAGAATCTCCATTTCTTAGTCTTCATAGAGATTGAATCGACGAGCATTCACTAATGAGAATGTCGATTTGTTAGTCTGCAAAGATTTGAATAAATGAGTATTATCTATGTATTTGAATATGTCATTAGCATGACAAATAATAGGGGGATGAATCAAAACATATACAAGCAAAAAAAACAGTTGCAGAGCTCGCCACTCAGACCAACAGTAACAACGAAAACCAGAAAGTCAAAGGAGTAAGCTAGGGTTACAAATGAATCAAGACAAGATTAGCTGCTAAAAACGTTTTATTATTATCATTGTGTCATATGCATAGTTGTTATTTAACCAGCATAGATCCATCTTAAACTTGGAGAGAAATCCAATTTCTTTAGGTGTAAGTTATTTTTATCTTAAATTTTTAAATGTTCATAAAAAATTACACCTCAAACATTTTGATTCTTTTTGTCTTTGGTAAATCCTCGTTAAACATGGATCTTTTAATTACTTTTCATTTAGTTTTATTATTGGGTTTTTATTATTTGATAAATTAGGCCACATGTTTTTCTCTATATTATTTTTTGTTTACACTATATAAATATATGAATCCACACTATTTTTTATTTATGCCGGTTAACATAATGTTTTTTTTAATGTCGGCTAGCATAACCTGAGTAATCGGATAGGATCTCCCCCATACTGGCCTGAGAACACCTTGCTTCTCTTGGTGCAATGAAAGTCAATTAACCACCAACATCAAAATATAGCTTATTCTATAGATTGAATGTAGCTGGTGTGATAAGGGGACAGGACAAGTGTCAAGCAAGACCCCAACTCCAAAGATCAAGGCAATTCATCAAATTTGAACTTTGGAAAGCCTCGCAAATTAAAAAAATGAGATCAATACAAGCAAGCTAATAGCTGCAAAATGGTTCAAATATGTCAAGGACAAAATAAGAAACGTAAGGATATGTTAGTACCAAGAAACACAACACTTTTAGGAATGTAATACTTCAATTAATTTAATAATAAACTTAAGTAAATTCAAAATTGAAGAAATGAAAATTAGTTTCTTTGAAACAATTAAAATAGATAATTGCGTAATAGGTAACTATGATCATTTGAATTGTTGGAATGAATTCTTTTGAATGTAGTTTACATTTGTTCGTAGGATCAATATGCTTTCCACATAACATGCTAAGGGTCTTATGAAATAGGTCACAAGGCAATATTTAACACACACGAGGGGAAAGTGTTTACATAGGCAAGATTAAGAGTAGCAATATTGATGGTAAGTAACAATATAAATCTAAATTATGTTTGTTTATATGGTGGAGAAATTACTAAATTCTTTTATTATTATATAGGAATGGATGTGTTTAATGTAATTATAATTTTTTTTATAGATTAATAAGTTCTTTTTTATTTTTTTAAGAAATCATGCATAATTATAATCTCTTTTAAATTAATTTACATAATGATAAGAATGTAATGGGTGACCAATAATGATAGAAATTTTACATTATTTTATTATACTTATGATAAGAAGGGATATTATGAGAGTTGTCTAATTAGGAGACGATTTTCCTCTACCAACTATCGGATGTGGTCGCTTTAGGAAAAAGTGTTGTCCCCACTCCATTTGGATAGTTTTAAAATATGCTATTTAATTTAAGAAATATGATATATGATAGTGATCACTATAATCGCAAAATTGCAGAAACTGTAATTTCCTAATACAATTTTGATCATAATAATGAAAAAAAAACGTATGTCCGCTCCCCTGTTCCTGGATCTTTCATGTCTTCCAAGAAGATGCACAGACACAGGCCTTGAACGTAGTATCATGGAATAGGCTCACTGCAATAGTCATTACATGTCATGGGAGAGATAGGATGATGATCCTCGTATGTTAATTACAAACCCTTCTTGCAACCTCGGTTCTTTGTTAGGTTCCTCATTTGCAAAGTTGTTTTTCCTTTGGACATCTTATAAGATTCTTTGTGGAATTTTGGAGAGAATGTTAAATTTTCTACCTCATTATTGTTTGAGATTCCAATCTTCCTTGCAAACTTATTTTCGTTTGTTCCTTTAGGGAAAAATATGACCGCTCCCACCCTCCTTGCACTTAACACCATGGATTTTCTTTTGAATCTTCATTAAAAATGAGAGTATGTTTCTTTCATGCTTGCCTCCACTCTTCAAAGACTAAGCACCCATTTTAAGTTGTCATCTTGATGATTGACTTGGTCTTATAATCAAATGTTATATTTTATTGAGATGATTTAGTATGTACATAAAGTTCATCTTTGTGCAAATTAGTGAACATTCCCATATTTGTGTTATCCCATATTTTATTTTAAATGTCATAAATAATTTTCCTAAGTGTTGTCAAAAGTTCTTTTCAAAATCTCTGTGAGAGTTGGGATTTAAACAAACCTTAATATCTTCTTTCTCAAACTGAACTGTCCTCGAGAAAATCGTGTAGATTCACTTGAATAATATATTTTTTATTTAATGACAATCAAAACATATTCATATAGCTCTTTTCTTCTCGTGAAACTCTGCGGTTTTTGTGGTTAGGATCTTGTAGTGATTTGAAGCATAGTCGATGTCACAATTTTCTTCTGCTGGTGCGTTATCATTCTATTTTACATGGCTCACAATTAACCAATATGATAACAATCTAAAAACTTGAGTTTCAACCAATGGTTTGCTACCTAACATCCAATATATTTTCTTGACCCATAATCTCCCATTTTCCAAATCGAAACAAATTGTCAACTCCTTGGCAGCCAATGAAACAAAACGCTTTATTTCTGTTTCAAATATGGCCAATGGTCTCGTATCTCCCCACTAATCTTCTTTCACGACTTCAATCTGATATTTTAATGCCGCTAACGACGAAAATTTTCTACAAAGAACCTTGGCACTAAACCCACATTAAATGACCCGGTGATTAATGCATTTTCTTTTTCCAGCCTCTGTGTGGAGCTATTAGTCAATATAATATTCAAATATTGCAACGAATACAACTAAATCATTGGGCAATCAAAATGTAGCAATTAACCCGTGTTAATATTTGTTGCGCTGTTTGATGGAGTGATACAATAATTTAATGTGTTGTAACAACTTCTTTCGTTGGCATTGATGTTTCATAGTTAATCTTCATGATATGTTATAACTGTAAATCTCCACATCATGTTATTTCAATGGTAATTTCGATAAGTGTTGAGGTAGCCCAATATCACATTTTTTTTTACCATTTAATGCAACTGCGTCCATATCGTCTTCCTCGGCGAAAATACGATAACCTTCTCAAAATTTTTAATGTGATTGCATTTTCTCCTTCACTTTTGAACCTGCACATGGAAAACACAATGAAAAAATAAATAAAACAAAACAATTTGTATCAATGCATCATGAATTCCTCAACCGTCATGAAGAAACATAAAACACTCCTAGAGATACCCACCAACAAACACCTATTACTTGTCGACGTAATAACATAGAGTATTCGTAACACCCCGGTTTTGACCCGGCCATGGTATTGAATTGCATATGATGTAAATATTGTATTAAATCGTGGTGTGGAGCTCAAGGAAAAGGCCCCACCATTGATTTAGTGTTTTATGTTTCGACGATTAAAATCGATGCCGATGGTTTATGTGCTAGCCAGGCACAATATGTTTGAGACATCATGTAAAATGCTAATTAATAAAAATACCACGAATAGCTATGTGTCGCAACGTTGAAGAGATGGAGGCATGATTTCACAAGGAATAGGGTGGGGGAATTGTTCAAACCCTTTGATCCTATGGGAAAAAGCCAAATGTCAAATGGAAAACCCATCAATTTGTCAACCACCTTTTTTGTCTTTTATGGCCAGTCATCTAAAATTGGTGAAGGAAATTATTTCCTTGGGATGGGAAAGGTGTGGAGTTCAAATTCGAATTTAAGGAGTTACCCATTTTTGGGAAAACATTTTTTTGGCTTCTTGGGCAAGTAAATGCTGGGAAATGCCTTTCCAAGCCATTATTTAACCATGCATTTGCTTCCTCATGCAGCAAGAGTTAGTTGGGGCATTCTCCCTCACGTTTTTCTTATTTCCTTCATTTTTCCCATGGATGGGTATTCGATTTGGGCAATGCTCAGTGGCTGGGATCCTCCCTGGGCATTTTTGTTGTGTTTTTCCTCATTGTCATAGCTCGAAAATTCTGTTTTTGTTGTGTTCAGTGAATGTGCAATAGAGATTCATGTTTTGAGGCTTTCAAGAGGTTGTTTTTGGTCTTCCTCATGCAACTGAGCTTACTGGGCATTTTCCCCATGATTTCCTAATGTTTCCCTCACTGTTCCATGCCCATAAATTTGTTTTTTGTGCTCTTAAGGTTGCACATCCAATGGGGGAAATAGAGCCATGAATTTTGGGTGTTTTTGAGTTCGTTTTGGCCACATTAGGGCCATAAACGACTCTAGAAATCAAATTGTTTCCAAGGGGGTTGTTTTACCCATTGTTGTTTACATTTTTGGTTGAAAAACATTTTTCATCAATCCCAGATCTTGCAATTGTTGTGTATGCCTCTGCTATTTTGGGTCAAACTATTTTTGGACTGGAAATGGGGTCTGAGCTAGCTTGATAAACCTAGTGGAAGAAGGAACCTCACAGACATAGCTAGAGGGTTGGATTTCTTCTTTGCACACCTTGAATAGCACTGGAAAGGAAGGCATAGCCTGAGGGACTATGTAGCAGAGAAGGGGATGCTTCCTTGTATTGGGAGTGTAGATGTCTTAGAAGCTAGGATAGATCTGGTGCAGGTGTCCATAGCTCTGTGGTTGAGCTCACTAGCTTAGCAATCATCATTTCTAGCTCCTTTGCAGCCTGATAAACCCAAATGTAGTCTTGGATTGGTTGAGTCTTGATGTGTATTTTTGTTGTTGTGGGAATCCTTGTGATGGTTGGGCTGAGTAAGCCCAAGGAAATCCATGTTATTAGTTTGTTTCCTAACAGTCTGTGAAACCCAACTGTGTGTTGGATTGACTTTGGATGTATGATTTGGGCTATGTGTGAGCTTGTTGTTGTTCCCTAGATCCTTGTGGAATCATGCCTAGCTCGAGGGTGGCAGTGATGCTGAGAGATTGAGGAGTACACTGGACTATGGTTGGGTGGAACGTTACAGCGATGTAGGTAGTTGCAGGCCAACTTCTTTTCAAGATAAGTATTCTTATGCTTAATCTTTGCAAGCTATTTGCTTCATGAATTAATATTAACATGTTCAATGTTTGAATGTTTGAGCGAATGAGTTTTGCTTCCAGTGTAGAATGCACTATGCATCCATGTATATATTCATGTTTAATGCATGTTAATGATTTATGCATATGTTATGTTTTAACCTAATGCATGTTTATGATTTTATGTTCATGGGGTATTTTTTCGGTTTGACAATAGCAGTGTGTTTGTCGCATCCTCTCCATCGTCGGGATGAGGGATGGGGACATAATAGTGTGGTATCAAAGCTTTGTTGCATCTTTGGTCCTAAATGGGCTATGAAGAGTCAACCTATGTGTCTAGCTGACTACAGCCACAACAAAGAAATTTCGAAAATTTCCAAAAATCTTTCTAAGTGATTGAGCATTTTTGCTTGTCGATTGAGAAAGATGAAATGGGTTGACCATAGTGGATAGTTTTCCAAAGATGAGCCATAGTAGTGATAGATAGAAGAGGTTTGAGCCGCATGATGGCAAGAAAAAGGAAGAAGTAAGACGATTCAGCGGGTGCAATTTGATCTTTTCACCGACGAGCTGGCGGGCCGCAGTGGCAGCTGAGATGAGTGAAGGAAAGCCACAGCGACGACTGGGTTTCCAAGAGACAAGTCGATACGTCAACGTGGGAAAATAAGATCGGAGTCAATATGTCAGCGGATGCAAGCTGATCTTTTCATCGACAGGGTGACAAAGAAAATAAATGTTTTCCAAAATTTTTGTAAGTGCGCGAGAATATGTAAGAATTGTGGAATTTTTCCGATATGGAGGCTAGAAGTCGGGTTTTGCACCGATGAATGTCGGCTAGGTCGAGCCGACGAGCGGTGGGAGAAATTCCTAATGTTTTTTGCAATGACGGATGACTTAGGTGGAAGGAAGTTTGAGGTTCTTTCACAATGGCAGATAGAACTTAAGGATCGAGCCGTAGTATTGGTTGGGATAGATGAAGGAAAGCTGACACATGACGACTGAGAAGAGCTGATGCATGATGGGTGGAAACCGAGAATAAAGCTGCAGCAACGACAAAAAAAGGAGAATGAAGTCGATGAAGTGGCATAGAGAAAAACAAGATAGAGCCAATGAAGCGGTGACTGATAAAGGAAGATCGAGCTGACGAAAAAAAATCCAAAATTTTTTCGAAGTGTTGGGAAAAATCGGAAATATACCTCGAGATTTTTCCAACGTGACGGCGGGCAGAAGAAGAAATGGCGCCAACAAGCAACAGATGGGAGTCGGGAACATAGCTGCAACGATAGGTGAGAACATGGAAAGTCTTCAGCAACAGCGGGTGAAAGATGAAGATGAAGCCGGCGGAAGGCCTATGGTGTATGAAACTTCCAAATATTTCCACTACTATTGATCAGATGAAAGTTGAAGACTTTTTCGATGCACCGAATGAAAGTCTATTATTTTTTCGACGCAGTGGGTGAAAAATTGAAAATTTCTCTGAAACAAAGAAATTCAACAGGTTTTCAATGGGCTCTTTAGGGACCAGAAAGATGATAAAAAATGGCAATGAAGTTATATGCTAGATATCACAAAATCCAATGTTTTACAAAAAAAAACAAGGACGCTTCCCTCAACCCACCCTACAGTGTTGCAGGAAAGACACAAGGGGGAAAACCCTCTTGAACCCCATCGTCGCCTTGAGACAGTCAGTTGAAGATGATAAGAAGATGAAGGAAGAAAAATAAATGTACAAGGACATCTCTATAAAGCAAAAACACGATTGTATTCTGATAGAGAGGGAGTCACCTTAGGCTGTTATGAATAAATTATGAAAGGGAAACATCATTTTGTTATAGATGAAGGGACACCATATGACGATGGTATTGAAGCACATAGGATGGATTCCTTGAGAAAAGGCATAATTGGACCATTGATAGGGTAATATGTTCATGGTTGTGAGCAGAACATAACCTCATCTTAGAAAAGATGGTACAGAAAAAGGAATAACTGAATTCCTCATGAAATCTTGGGAGGGTTCAGACTAGTAGAAGAATGTGTTGTTAAGAAGGTCAATGGGAGATCAGAAATTCAATGTTTTAACATTGATGGATTGTATATCTATAGGAATAACCTATGATGGACCTTGTACGGTTGCACTATAGGTAAATAAAGAAGCTGAAAGATATCCATGTATTCTTGGCATGGAATAAAGCCAGAAGTTATTCTGAATTCAAAGACGAGATGACATGGTCTCGTGGAGATAGACAGGGGATGACACTTGCATATTGATAATAGTATTGTTGATGATACTATTTCCATTTTTATTGATCTTGGATTGAGTCCCAGCTATATCTCCCCTGGATTTATTGAGATGTGCACTTTGAAGAAGTCAAAACATAGAAGGTCATGGTTAGTACAACTAGCCACTAGAACCAAGGAAAAGGCTAGTCAGGTGGTAAGAGAATTTCCTTTATTTATGAATGGTCAGGTCACTTATGAAGATCTGAATGTTCTCCCACCTAGTTCTTATGACATTTTGATTGGAAAGGATTGGTTAGAAGCACATAGAGCAAAGCTTGATTGTTACAACAAGACTTTTGTGTGCTTGGATGAAGAAGGAAACCTAAGGGTTGTGAAATGTGTTCTAATAGTGATCTCTAGTAGGGAGAATGCAACAATCCAGCTGAAGAAGTTCTGTGGGAAAGGTTGAAAAGTGTCTGCAGCTCATGTCTTGGAGGTAGCAGAGAATGATACTCCTAGGTTGGAGGTATTTCATATGTTACAGGAATTTGGGAATGTTTTCCAGATGAAGTTTCTTGGCTTCCTCCAAAGAGGGTCGTTGATCTCACAAGTTGAATTCATGCCGGGAGATGCACCAATTTCCAAAACACCCTACAGGGTGAGTACACATGACTTTCTAGAGCTGATGATGCCACTGCAAGAGTTGTGGGAAAAGAAGTATGTCAGGCCGAGGGTGTCCTCGTGGGGAGCACTAGTTTGGTTTGAGAAAGAGAATGATGATACACTCTAATTGTGTATTGGTTCAGACAGTTGAACAAGATAAGAGTCAAGGATGAAAATGTTCATGATACAACCTTCAAGGAAAGGTATGGTTCTTATGAGTTGTAGTGGTATCATTTGGTTTCACAAATGCACTAGCTACATTCATGTGCCTCATGAAAAATGTTTTCAGTAAGTATCAGGATAGGTTTGTTCTTGTTCTTCTTAATGGCATTCTTATTTATTTTAAGAATGAGGAAGAACATGTGGAACATTGGAGGCTGACTTTGAAATTGCTCAGGAAGCATAAGTTGTATGCAGGTTTGAGCAAATGTAACTTCTATGACGATATAATTCATTATTTGGGTCACATTATATCATATAAAGGAATATCTATCAACCCTGAACAGATTGAGGCCATGATGATGTGGCTTTCTCTAAGAAATCTAACAAATGTAAGATCTTTTTTGGGACATGCAGGGTATTGCAAGAAGCTCATTGAAGAAGATCTTGTAGGTAAAAGTTGAGTTTATGTATAGGCTGAGGAAGCATGCATGTGAACTTGTAGTTCCATGAGGGAATGGATCTTGTGTGTATGGGCATACATATGAGCACTTCCTAAAGGCTCAGATAGAATGACCTAAGCAGAGAAGTATGGTTGTTCCCAATGAAGCCCAGGGCAGGAAGCTTCCATGTGCCATGAGAAGGGACTTATGACTGAAAACAGGTTTTGAAACTTTAGATTGCAATATCTTGTGATGGTTTTGAATCATGCTAACCATGGATATGCTTGTCTTGCATTGCCTAATGTATGAAGTTTCCTGTTGCTAACTGTGAATGTTTGGCTGATTTAAAATTGTGTCAGGATGACATGTTGTATGTGGATGTCCAGGTTTTGGGACAGCATACATAAGTAAGGGATAACTACTCCCACTTTCAAAAGCCAAACAATATGAGGATGGCCTCATGGTTGCAAAAATTTGATCTTTTGTAGGGAGAAGAATTGTGAACTCATATTTTTATTTGACTATCAATGTTATTGATTGTTTGATATTGGGAAATCATGTATTCATGATATAGATTTAAAAAAAGAAATCTATGATTAAATTTTATGATGACATATCCTGTAAACTACATACTTGTATGTAACATAGGTGAGATTATGAAAGTACGCCCTTGGATTACACAACTTCTCGGAAGGATGTACTGGGTGTACATGGCTCCCTGGAAGGATGTACTTGGATACATAGATTCTCAGAGGAATGTGTTTGGAATAGGTTTGGAAACCTATGATTACAATTATTTTTATGATAACATCTCATGTAAATTGCATGCTTATATGTAATGCAGGTGAGATGATGAAAGTATGTACTGGATGTACCTGGTTCCTCGGGGGGATGTATAGGGTGTACATAGCTTCTTGAAGGGATGTGTTTGGAATAGGTTTGGAAGCCTATGATTGAAATTTTATAATGACATCTAATGTAAACTGTATGTCTACATGTAACACAGGTGAGATGATGAAAACATATACAGGGAGTACATTGATCCTCTGGAAGGATGTACTTGGGTACATAGCTTCTCCCCCCTTCCAGCTAGGCACCGATATGCATCATTGGGGACACCTAGAGTGTAAAACATCTGGTTAGACTTCTTTCCACACACATTCACGCTGTAAGGGGACTGTCACGAGAGTGGGGGCTCCATGAAGAAAATAACCCCTAGGTATTATGATGTCTGGTAAGCATTGGTAGACACTTGGAGGAGGAGTTGGGCCCTTAAGCTAGAGCTATAATTGAGCACCCCAGGAGGTATTTGGCTCTGAAGAGGGGCTGATTGGATCTTGGTTGAGAGATGCTATACATATAAGTATTGGATTACTTGGAAAATCATTACTGACTTTATGCAATTACACATGTGCATAATGATTCAGCTAAGATTTTTGAAAATATTGTTAAGAAATAAATCCCGCGAAAATGAATCTTACATGTGGATTAATATGTTATGGTGCTTGGAAAGGAAGTGCCTGAGTAGTGATGAGAATTAGAAGAGGTGCTAGGATCTTGAGAAGAGCTACCATTAAAGCACCCAAAGAGGTGTTGGGATCAAGAATGGAGCTATTAGACATCGGTTGAGAGGTATTTTCAGGCGATCCGAAGCTTGCAGAAAGATGGCTAGCTTTTAATGCACACCCTAGAGAGCACTAGAAGGGTGGGTATGCTCGAGGGAATATATTGCAAAGAAGATGTACCATCCTTGTGAGGGGTGGGGCAGGTTTTGTTGGTACCATGGTTGTATAAAGCCAAGTCAAATATCTATGTAACCAAAGAAGATACTTATGCAGATAAGTATTTGGTTCACTTGAAAACTCCTTGTCAATTTTATGTCAATATACATGTGCATGTGATTCATCTATGATTTTGGAAAATATTATGAATACTAACATGGGAATTGACTCATTTCTTGGAGCTTGAGAATAAGTATTGTTGGTTTCCAAAGACAGTGGAAATGTTCCAAGTTGAGGATAAGGATTCTCTAAGACCAAAAAAATATCCTATGGTGTGTGCTGATGCATGCAAGCAAGGACTTGGAAGAGTTACTGATCATGGCATTTGACATATAATGATGCAAAGGAAGCATTGTGGTCCTAAAGAAGATACGTGGGAGCTAGAGTATGCCATGCAATTGGCACATCCATTTTGTTCAATTCTATAGAGCACTAAGGGCGGTGCCAGTGTAGCAATTACTAATTTTTGTAAAGCACTGAGGACAGTGCTATTAATTGGGGAGGGGGTTGTAACACCCCGGTTTTGACCCCAAGGTATTGAATTGCATATGATGTAAATATTGTATTAAATTGTGGTGTGGAGCTCAAGGAAAAGACCCCACCATGGATTTACTGTTTTATGTTTCGGTGATTAAAATCAATGCCGATAGTTTATGTGCTAGCCAGGCACAATGTGTTTGAGACATCATGTAAAATGCTAATTAATAAAAATACCATGAGTAGTTATGCGTTGTAACGTTAAAGAGATGGGGGCATTATTTAACAAGGAATAGGGAGGGATAATTATTCAAACCTTTGATCCTATGGGGAAAATCCAAATGTCAAAGGGAAAACCAATCAAGTTGTCAACCACCAAAGTTTGTTTTTTATGCATAGTCATCTAAAATTGGTGAAGGAATTTATTGCCTTGGGATGGGAAAGGTATAGAGGTCAAATTCGAATTTTGGGAGCTACCCATTTTTGGGAAAACATTTTTTTGGCTTCTTGGGAAAGTAAATGCTGGGAAATTCCTTTCCAATCCATTATTCACCCATGCATTTGCTTCCTCACATAGCTGGATATAGTTGGGGAATTCTTCCTCAAGTTTTTGTTGTCTCCTTCATTTTTCCCATGGATGGGAATTCGATTTGGGCAATTCTTAGTGGTTGGGATCCTCCTTGGGTGCTTTTGATGTGGTTTTCCTCATTGTTGTAGCTCGGAAACTCCATTTTTTTTTTGTCTTCAATGAATGTACAGCAGCAATTCACATTTTGGGGGTTTCAATATGTCATTTTTGGTGTTGCTCATGTAGTTGACATTGATGGGCATTTTCCCCATGATTTCCTGATGTTTCCCTCACTATTGCATTCCCATAAATTCATTTTTTGTGTTCTTAGGGTTGCACAACCAATGGGGCGAATAGAGCCACGAATTTTGGGTGTTGTTGAGCTCGTTTTGGCCATGTTAGGTCCATAAACAATTCTAGAAATCGAATTGTTGCTAAGGGGGTTGTTTTACCCATTTTCATTTATGTTTTTGGTTGAAAAACATTTTTCATCAATCCCAAATCTTGCAATTGTTGTGCATGCCTTGGTTGTTTTGGGTCAAAACTATTTTAGGAGTGGAAATGTGGTCAGAGCTAGATTGATAAACCTAGTGGAAGAAGGAACCTCATAGACAGAGCTAGAGGGTTGGCTTTCTTCTTTGCACATCATGAATAACACTGGAAAGGAAGGCATAGCCCAAGGGACTATGTACTAGAGAAGGGGATGGTTGCTTATGTTGGGAGTGTAGATATTTTAGAAGCTAGGCTAGATCTGGTGCAGGTGTCCATAGCTTCGTGATTGAGATCACTAGCTTAGAAGTTAGCCTTTCAAGCTCCTATGTAGCCCGATAAACCCAAATGTAGTCTTGGCTTATCCAAGTCTGGATGTGTATTTCTATTATTGTGGGCATACTTGTGATGGCTGGGATGAGTAAGCCCAAGGAACCCCATGTTATTATCTTGTTTCCTAATAGTATGTGAAACCCAACTATGTGTTGGCTTGACTGCGGATCTATGATTTGGGCTATATGTGATCTTGTTGTTTTCCCCTAGATCCTTGTGGAATCATGCCCAACTCAAGGGTGGCAGTGATGCTAAGAGATTGAGGAGCACACAGGCCTATGGTTGGGTGGAACATTACAACAACGTAGCTAGTTGTGGGCCAACTTCTTTTCAAGATAAGTTATCTTGTGCTTAATCTTTGCAAGCTATTTGCTTCATGAATTAATATGAACATGTTGAATGTTTGAATGTTTGAGCGAATGAGTTTTTCTTTCGTTGTAGAATGCACTATGCATCGATGTATATATTCATGTTTAATGCATGTTAATGATTTATGAATCTGTTATGTTTTAACCCAATACATGTTTATGTTTTTATGTTTATGGGGCTATTTTTCCTGTTTGACAGCAACAGTTTGTTGGTTGCATCCTCTCCATCATCGGGATGAAGGGTGCGGATGTGAGAATATTAATCTTGTATATTGATCTAGGAACAAAGAATCAATCTCATCAAAGATTAATCAACAAATAACTCATGAAATGGTGTAATCAGTCTACAGGAATAGTAGCTTCTCTGTATTCACATAAAGAATGAATGATTACAATTACAATGTCATGCTACAAGCATGAATGAAGAGACAATTTGAATTCCTTAGGACCTCATTCGAATTGAATGAGTGAGTCTAGCTTAATTGACTGTAAGCCATGGTCCACACTTAGTTAACCACTGATCAAAACCCTAATTGACTCACCTAAACCCTAATTGAAGTCGAAGTGCAATAAATGATTGAGTCTCAATTGAAAGAGATCAGACGCATGTCATAGCAAGCCAACCATTAAGTGCTAGTGCTTCAATGACTTCAATGAACCCTGATGAGGTTAACTGAAGCTAAACTGAACATCAGAAGTTGGTGGAGGCACCCCTTTTGACTCCAGTTCATTAAACAATCATTAAATAATATATTTAATGAGAGGAGGCACCTTAACTGACTTGTTTAACTAATTGTAACCACCAGTTAGCAATTAGGTGCATTAATATCACTCAGATCAGCCCTAGAGTGCTCCAGTTAGCCTCCCTAAATGTAGGAGAATGCTAAGTTACCCTCCTTGATTGAAGGTAGGTGTGGGTGTGATTGGATGATGCCAATTAATTCTCCAATGATGTCAATTAATGCCAATTATACATATGATAGTGGTTTAACTAGGCCGATTTGACCAAAAAGAGTGTGTATGGTGGTAAATGTCTCCAACACCCCCGCTTAAGCTATACTCAGGAGGAGTTAGAAAAAAAAAGGCATAAAAATGCTAGGGCAATGAAAACTAAGGCCATAGGCCACCCTGTACAATGCTAAAACTAAAACGATGCTCAAAATAAACTAAGTGAGGAAAAGAGGGAAAATCTAGTGGGAAAACCCCCCCCTCAAGATGAACACTGAAAGTAGTCTGAATCACCCTGATGAACTCAACCCCAATAGTGAACGGAGGTAAGTGAACTTATTTTCTGAAAAGCTCTTGGTGAATATGTCTGCAATCTGCTCATCAGTCGGCTAGTATTGCAAAATGATGGTCCTGTCATGCACTAGCTCCCTGATATAGTGCATGTGGATCTCTACATGCTTGATCCTCTGCCTGGTAACTAGATCTATGGAAATAATAATAGCACTTTGATTGTCACAAATATGCTAGTGGAAAAAGTAATACAAAGATAAAACTATGAAAGAATTCCTTGCAACCAAATTGCCTGGATGCAAGTATTCACCGCTCCTCGATACTCGGCCTCTACTGAAGATAGTGCTATGGAAGCCTGCTTTTTGATTGACCAGAAAATGGGGCCACCAAAAAACATGAATACATATCCGAAATTAGACTTTTTATCAATAGAATTACCCACCCAATCGGAATTTGTTTATCCAACTAGCTCTAGCTCAGAGTCTGCAGCATAGTGAATGTCGTAGGTCCTAGTTCCTTGAATATATTGGAGGATCCTCTTGGATGCCTTCCAATGAAGATCATGAGGCCGCTACATGTATATTTATACAGCATTCATGGCATAACAAATATCAGGTTGAGAATGTTTCAAGTACAACAAGCTACCAATCATCTGTTGATAGATAGTGTAGTCCATGGGAGGTGTGCTTTTTCCTTCTTCAAGGCTGATCCCTGAAAGAAAAGAGAATGGTGTAGGCCTACAATAAGCCATGTGAAACTTGAATAATAGGTCTAAAATTTATTTGTATTGAGTGACCATAATCCTATCATAATTTTGCTCAATTTCGAGCCCCAAAAAATTGTTTTAGGAGCCCCAAATCGCTCATTTCAAAGGCATCGTGGAGAGCAGTTTTGATGGATGAAATGGAGGCAACTGTGCTACCTGTGATCAGTAAGTCATCAACATATAAAACAATGATAATTATATGACCATCATAGTTCTGTAAATATACATTTGTATCTGATCTACATATTTGAAAATTTTGAGAGAGAAGGAAGGCATCCATCTTGGAATACCACTCTCTTGGGGCCTGTTTTAACGCGTATAGTGACTTCTTTAGCCTGCAAACCAAATATGGATCAGTGATGTAGCCCTCAAGATATTTCATGTATATCTCCTCATGAAGATATCCATGTAGAAAGGTTGAATTAACATCCATGTGATGCACTTCCCAGTGCCTGGATGCTGAAATTGCCAAAGCTAGGCGGATGGAGTCCATTTTTGCAACCGGTGCAAAGGTCTCATGGTAGTCCACTCCTTGGACCCGAGAGAAATATTTTTCTACCATCCTTGCCTTATATTTTTATGTGCTTCCATAAGCATCAACCTTTGTCTGAAACACCCACTTGCATTGAACCAATTTCCTTCCCGGAGGAAGAGAAACTAGCTCCCAAGTAGTGTTTTTCTAAAGAGAATTCATCTCTTCATCCATGGAAACTAGCCATCTCGGATCCTTCCGAGCATGATAGTAGGATTTTGGATCTGAAATAATCATAAAATAGTAATTTTTGGACAGAAAATTATTAGGACATAAGAGCGCAATACCTTCTCTTTGGAAATCAGACCATGTTCTCCTTGGATCATCCGGATTTCCAATGTTTTCTTCTACAGAGGAGAGTGTCTGTTGGGCCCATGTAGGAAGATTATTTTTCAATTTAGGTTATGATTAAACATCTAATTATTGCTGCACATTGATTTCAGAAATCACAGGGTCATTACCCCCAATTTAATCATCCAAATATTTAGTAGAATAGGAAGGAAATTCAATAGTTTTCTCCTTCACTAGTTCCACCTACTGAAGAGGCTCATCGAACTTGAAACTTCTCTCAATGATGATCTATTTGGTATTCATATCTAGTATATTTAACCCTTTATATTCATCAGGATGCCCAATAAACAGACATTCTATTCTTTGCGGTTGCAAAGCCCTTCTTTTATCAAGCGGAATCTGGGCCCATGTAGTGGACCCAAACACCTGTAGGTTCGACACATCCGGCTTGTGTCTGAAGTATGCTTCAAAAGGGGTCTTCCATTTCATGGATGAGTGTTTCACTCTATTTTGAATGTATGCTATGGAATTCATGGCCTCATCCCACAAATTTGCAGCAAGCTTCTTGGATTCCAACATACAGGTGGTCATCTCCTTCAGAGACCGATTCTTCCTTTTCGCTACTCCGTTCTGCTGGGGAGTGTAGGGAATTGAATGTTGGAACAGAAAACCCCTTTGGGAGAATATGTGCAGAAACTCATTAATGACATTCTCCCCTCCATTATCAGATCTCAATATCTTGATCTTAAGCCTAGAGGCATTTTCGATTAAGGCCTTCAATTCAGAAAAATTTCCACATACTTCTGATTTCTTTTTGAGAAAGAAAACCCATGGATACCTTGAAAAATAATCAATAAAATTAAGAAGATACCTTGATCCATTCATGGATGTGATTGGAATTAGACCACTGATATCAGAATGTATCAGCCCCAATATGCATGTAGCTTGGTTTTCCTTCCCCCGATCGAACTTGTGCTCAGGGTGTTTTCCAATCACACAGCCCTTACAAATTCCCATCATTTCCTCGATGACCGAGAGGCCTTCAACCATGGAGTTATTTTGTAATTGCTGCAAATATTTGAAATTAAGATGGCCAAACCTCTCATGCCATAGCCTACTAACCTCATTCCCATGAGTTAGCAGAGCGGTGGGCTTTGCATCTGCAACAAAGTGAGAGAACTCATAGGATTTTGCATGATGGTTTGCAAGGCCTTTAGCAATGAGTTTCCTGGATGCAATTTATACTATCTCAACATCATTTGGGCTGAAAGAGACTTTCTTGGGCACTCCTGTATGTGTCATATAATAGACACTAAGGATATTTGATGCCAGAGATGGTACATACAAAACATTAGAGAAAAAATCATTTTCAAGATATACAGTACCTTGTCCTTCTGAAATGATGGTGGAGTCATCTCCCATTTGGATGGGGATGGATTTTATGGTATCAAAGGATGAAAATGAGTCTTTTTTAGCCATCATGTGGTTTGAAGCTCCAGAGTCAATCAACAGTGCTTTGGACTTCGAAGTGATTTCCATGAGGGCATGACCGTTTTCATGCTGTGGTTCCTGATCTTGCTGATCTCTCCTCTGAAATATTTCCAAAAGATTGATGTGATTTCTCTCAAGGAGAGAGGTAGATTCATCAAGCTTCTTCTTCATGTAGGCATGTTCAGGGTGGAAGCCCTTCCCGCAATAACAACACTTGACTTTTTCCTTGCCATGTTGCCCTTTTCCTTTGTTCTTCCTTGAGCCAGAAGACTCATCATGCTGCTGATTTTCAACTCTAGGTTTAGGAGCATAAAATTTAGATTTTTGATTTTTCTGCTGCTTTCCTTTATCCTTCATATCTTTGGGCCCTGAGACATGAAGGGCTTGATCACGTGAATATCTGATGATCCTCATCTGGACAAGCTTGTCATGTTCACATGTTAGGGACTCAATGAAGGCATTGAGTGTAGGCATCTTCCATACAGGGGTTGTGAGCTTCCCTGTACGAAATGTAGAAATAAAACCTGAATAATCAATATCAAGTTTGGAGAGTATGGCGAGGATGAGCTGATCATCCTCCTTCTCCACTTTGCATTGCTTCAAGAGTAAAATAGTATGCTTGAACTTTGTGAAGAAATCATTCAGAGTCTCGAAGTTGGAGGGTTGGAGAGACATGGGTTCATTTTCGAGCTGGTAAACCCTCAAGTCATCATGCTTTCCATATAGAGTCTCCAATTTGGCCCATATTTATTTTGGAGTCTTCAATCCTACAAGATGGAAGAGAAGGTCTCAGGAAATAGAGAGGCATAAGAAACCAAAGGCTTCATCCTTCTTGTTCAAGAATCTTGATTTTTCTATGGCGGATCCAGGTTCATCTTCGGTGTGCATGGTGACTCTAAAAAGTCCTCAAGAGAATAGCGGAATCTCCATATCACCTTTCCATGAGTGGAAATTGTATGGAGTCAAGAGATCTACTGAGGAGGCCATCTGGATGTGCTGGAGCGAATGCTTCACCTATAGAAACCTGAAAATCAAAACAGAAAGGGCAATGTAAGGTTGGACAGCCTACACATTTTAGGCTTTCATCACACCCAGTATAGTCAATCAAGCAAGCTTGATCAACAAGTTCTTTACTTGGGGTATTAAGTGGTAAGCCTTGGCTTCTGGTGCAGTGCTGGATTTTTGAGCTATTACTCAAATTTCATGCAGAAATCTGTCAAAAAGCTTGTTTCTGAGAGATAGATATTCGTCCCGTCGTAAGCTCTAATACCATATTAATCTTGTATATTGATCTAGGAACAAAGAATCAATCTCATCAAAGATTAATCAACATATAACTCATGAAATGGTGTAATCGGTCTACAGGAATAGTAGCCACTTTGTATTCACATAAAGAATGAATGATTACAATTACAATGTCATGCTACAAGCATGAATGAAGTGACAATTTGAATTCCTTAGGAGGTCATTCGAATTGAATGAGTGAGTCTAGATTAACTGACTGTAAGCCATGGTCCACACTCAGTTAACCGCTAATCAAAACCCTAATTGACTCACTTAAACCCTAACTAAAGTCAGAGTGCAATAAATGATTGAGTCTCAACTGAAAGAGATCAGACACATGTGATAGCAAGCCAACCATCAAGTGCTACCGCTTCAATGACTTCAAAGAACCCCGATGAGGTTAACTCCAGCTAAACATAACATCAGAAGTTGGTGGAGGCACCCATGTTGACTCTAGTTCATTAAATAATCATTAAATAATATATTTAATGAGAGGAAGCACCTTCACTGACTTGTTTAACTGATTGTAACCAGCAGTTAGCAATTAGGTGCATTAATATCACTCAAATAACCCCCATAGTGCTCCAGTTAGCCTCCCCGAATGTAGGAGAAGGCTAAGTTAGCCTCCTTGACTAAAGGTAGGCGTGGGTGTGACTAGATGATGTCAATTAATGCTCCACTGATGTCAATTATTGTCAATTATACTTAGGATAGTGGTTTAACTAGGCCAATTTGACCAAAAAGAGTGTGTATGGTGGTAAATGTCTCCAACAGACTATATCGACCCAACTCCATACTTTTTCGTGAACATATCTCTTCATTCTTGTGGGTTTTGATCTCTCTTATGATGGCTGCTAGTATGCCCCTAATACTATTATATGATGTTATATGATGTTAAATGAATGGTGTGGAACGGAAATTTTCCATAAATTAACAGAGACCCATTTTTTAACATACCCATATAACCTACCAAACATACATATACAAAATTTTTCTTTAGATACAAATATATGTCATTCGTCATAAACCCTTGTATTCATTCTCTTATATATATATATTTACTGTGGAATTCATGCTTATTGCAAACCCTCCTCATGGTTCTTCGACTTTATGGATGATTTATCCTAAACTTTCATGAAATACGAATCCAAAACCTTAGCTTAAAAATTGTTCTGTAATAGTCCTTTTGCAACAGACATTTCCTTCTGCAACTCCACTTCCATAATGCAGATTGCAAAATGTGTTGTTGAAATCTATAGATTTGTCTTCCGCAATGTGGGTTGTGGATTTTAGAAATTATGAACTTTTCTAAGACTTTACCCTTCCTCATTTCTACTTCCGCAATGCATGTTGTAGAAAGCACATAAAACTTTACACTTTTTATCTTCTACAATTCCTCTTCCGTGATGCAGATTGGGGATTGCGGAAAACACATAATCCATTACGATTTTACTCTTCCGCAATTCCACTTCCACAATGAGGATTGCATATTGCAGAGACAACATAATCTATTTAGTTTTTACCCTTGTGCAAATATGCTTCCACAATACAGATTGCAAATTGTGGAAAGCACATAATTCTTTCCATTTTTACCCTTCCGCAATGTGGATTGCATATTGCAGAAACCTCCTAAATTCTTCATGGTTTACCCTTCCGCAATCCCACTTCCACAATGCAAAATGTGGATTGCGGAAAGTACTTAATATCTTTACAACTAGATCCTTCTGAAATTCCTCTTTTGCAATCCATATTGCGGATTGCAGAAACACATAAGTTGTTATAAATTTACCTTCCACTTTCCACTTCCACAATGGAGATTGTGGGCTCCAGAAAAGGACAATTTCTTTGCAATTTTGCCTTCCTTTTTTCCACTTTCGCATGTAAATTGTGGATTTTAGAAACCATTAAAGTATTTATAATTTAACTTCCACTTTCTGCTCCAACAATGCAGATTATGGGTTGCGGAAGTACTTGGTTTTCCTTAAGAGATTTAGTCATCTACGGGACTTTTGGATTAGATTTTTACATAGTTTTCCTGATTTTTCTTGGTAAAACCAAGGGATTAACAACCTTCATTGACCTCGCTGCCTAAGAAATATATTTTTTTTTAAAACAAGTTTAGGTTTGGGGATTCTATGGTGTTTTCAGCAGCCTGTTTCTCGAGAAGACTTCAACAACAAAAATTTTCTTTAACCGCTTCATAATTATTTAATAATTAAAGGTATTAAAGAAGGACTTCCCTAGTCTTGGAAGTGGTTTAAATATAGAACACGCATTTATAATTCCCTACAAGGAAACCCTTGCATCTGAGTATTAACCATGGAGTTACAGGGCATCCAAAAATACTTTTGCAGAAACTAGTGAATCACCAAACAAACTTTTCATGCTTTAGGTCTTCATGTAGGAATCAATAGACTATCAAATACACTTTATAGGCTCTAGGCCTTAATGCAAGAAATAACGAACCAACAAATACATTTTCTAGGCTTTGGGCTTTAACGCAAGTGGCGTTACACATTCAAACATTATTTTCTTGCAACGATACTTTTAGATATAATAAAACTCAAAAGGTTAAACACCACAGCATTTAACCCAAAACCCAAATCACTCTAATGATATTTCTTTGCATAGATTCTTCTAGATCTAGTCAAATATGAAAGATAAGCATGGAAGTTTTTTACTCAAACCACAAAACATTCCAGCAACAAATACATGCTCCAGTTCTTAAAACACATGCAACAAAACATGTTCCAAATATTAAAACATAGGCAACAAATACATGTTCCATATATTAAAACTAGGGAAACAAATACATGTTCTAGATATTACAACACATGAAATAAATACATGTTCCATATATTAAAACACATGCAACAAATTAGACTATAAGGAACCTGGTTTTATAGCAATCTGAATGAACAGGGAACAACTACATTCCACCCAACAGTAGATTAGGAACATATGTTCTCTTCTTTCAATCACCCCTGAGCTAAACTATTCATGTCGAGAGCAAAGACAACCAACCTCAGGTCTAGTTTCTTAGTGCAAAACCACTTCCTACATAGAGTATTCACATACAAGAGTGCCTTCTTTCCCGCATAATGAGCGGTGCCCTTGCCTCCTCGCATATTCATCTCTTTATAATTTTTCATTCTAGGTATTTTGTAGCTACGCCAATCCCCTAAGGAATCCCCGTTGCCCATTTTATTTTTTATTTTTCCATGGCATTGCCTATGCCATCATGGCATTCCAGCAACCGGTGTACTTCCCAAGGTTCACTCCCCCCCACTCTCGCACGTATAGTTTACTCATTTAACATGGTTGTCCCCATCATTCATCGTTTCATTAAAAGAAATTTTTTTGATTACATATGTTCTTCAAGGACCTGTTGGCAGTTTCCAGAACCATCCAATATTAAAAAATAAAATAGTAAATTAAAATATTACATGAAAATGTTTATCTGTTGGGCAATATTACATGCTCACCCCCTTATTGCAACACTGTCCACGGTATTCTTAGTCTTATTCCATAAATTTTGGAAATAAATCAGGTACCTCTTTTGGAAATCTTCCTCTAATTCCCAAGTCACCTCCTTTGGGCTAAGTACTTTCATTTTACCTTAACCCGATCGACGAATAGGTTCCAAAATATTATTTCTTTCCTGTCGAGGATTGTGTACAGGTTCCAAAATTTTACATGTCTTCAATGACTTAACTTTTTCATTCTGTTTTTCCATCTATTTTAGCACCCGGTGTACTTCCCAAGGTTCACTCCCCCCCCACTCTCGCACGTATAGTTTACTGATTTAACATGGTTGTCCCCATCATTCATCGTTTCATTAAAAGCAAAGGTTTTGATTACATATGTTCTTCAAGGACCTGTTGGCGGTTTCCAGAACCATCCAATCTTAAAAATTAAAATAGTAAATTAAAATATTACATGAAAATGTTTATTTGTTGGGTGATATTACATGCTCACCCCCTTATTGCAACACTGTCCACGGTATTCTTAGTCTTCTTACATAAATTTTGGAAATAAATCGGGTACTTATTTTGCAAATATTCCTCTAATTCCCAAGTCACCTCCTTCGGGCTAAGTACTTCCATTTTACCTTAACCCGATCAACGAACAGGTTCCAAAATATTATTTCTTTCCTGTCTAGAATTGTGTACAGGTTCCAAAATTTTACATGTCTTCGATGACTTAACTTTTTCATTTTGTTTTTCCATATATTTCAGGGTGATAACTAGTGTCGAACGTCATCTTGGTTCTAACGCTGCAACCAAATATTTCAAATATTTTGATGTAAACTTAACATCTTGGTCAGAAATTACCATTTTTTAGTACTACACAAAGTCAGAATACTTCTTTCAGGAAGTATCTCTACAATATTGATAGCTTTATAATTTCACTTCACAGGAATAAAAAGAGGAGACTTGCATAACGTTTTCTACTACAACCATAATTGAATCATGTTTCTTTTTTGTTAATGGAAAGACTATGATGAAATCCAAGGATATTACCTCCCATTTCCATTCAGGAATGGGAAAATTTTGTAACAAAACTGTTGGATGTTGATGTTCAGCCTTCACCTATTGACACCCTAAGAATTTAGCTAGCTAATCAACTGGATCTACCTTTAATCCGGGCCAAAAGAATTGCATCCTGAGGGTTGTTATCATTTTTTGGTAACCAAGGTGTCTTGCATAAGAAGGTTTGTGCATCTCATTTAAAATTAACAATTTTAAATATGCTACTTCATGCATGTATAATCACATAAAATGAGCAAGAAGATGTTAACAAACTGAATACTTTTTTGTATAAGCATCTTCTTTTAGCTCCAGAGGTATTTGGATTTTAGACAACTATGGCACCCACAAGACCTACCCCACCCCACAAAAGGATGGTACTCAAAGTCCCTCCAGTGTACCCACCCCTTTACATGCTTTATAAGGTGTGCATCAGAATCTAACAAAGTTTATGCAAGCCTCACATCACATGTGAATACATATGAAAAAGATGTTAAGACAACATGATAACAGTACCACAACATCTAAATAATCCAATGCCAAGCTACCATTTCCAATCCAACACCTATATTGGGTTTATAAGGCAATACATAGAAATAGAACTACATGACCTATTCTCCTATGTAAACCAATGGTTCCCACAAGGAACTCCATATGTGACTCACTTGATTGCACGCTACTATGTCTCGACAAAACCCACTCCCACAACACAAGGGTGGTATCCCTTCTCCACTACATAGTCCCTCAGCCATACCCATCCATCCAATGCTCTTCAGTGTGAGCGTAGAAAGGTTATCAATACCCATGTTCTTACTAGGATTAACAGTACTACGAAGATACCAACCCATGCAGGGTGTTCTACAAGGTTTCTTAACCCTAAGACACACTTGTCACTCCATTTACATTTTTAGTTCAATAGCCAATATTTTCTCCAAGGGCATGTTTTCATCACCTCACCCATATGACATACAAGGATGCAGTTCACATGAGAGGTCGTCATAAAAAAATTCAATCATAATTTTTCAAATCTATTTTATACATAAATTAAGTCTCCCAATCATAAGGTCCCATTAGAGGAAATTTCAAATCAAAATGGGCCTCCTAAAATGAACTAATAAAATAATAGTTAAAATAATAAAATAATATTTATTAATTTTGGAGGAAGAAAAGAAAAAAACTATTTTTTTGTTTGTATTTTTGACATATCTCCTTGTGTTTTTACTCAAATTTCGATCGGGAGAGCTCGTTGGATGCATAATTAAATTTTGCATCCAACGAGTACTCACTCGGCATACTTTTGACAGACCTCGCTACCCCAAAAACAAGAAATACCTGAAAAAACGGAATGATGACATCATCATTCCATTTTTCCAAGTATTTCTTGTTTTTGGGGTAGCGGGGTCTGTCAAAAGTATGCTAAGTGGGTACTCATTGCATGCGGAATTTAATTCTGCATCCAACGAGCTCTCCCGATCGAAATTTGAGTAAAAGCACAGAGAGATATGTCAAAAATACAAACAAAAAAAGTAGTTTTTTTTTATGATACCTATCTCCAAATTTATATAAAAAAAGTGTTTAAGACCTATACGGTATTTCAAATTTAAATCAATTTCATTTATGATTGGGAGACTTAATTTATGTAAGCAATCAAACATGACTACCTTTTTCCATGCAATTACTTTCCTTGTATTCATAGAAGTTCATGAAATGATCTCATAATTGCCACTAATTCTATCATTTTAGCTATTAATGAGTTGCAATGAATTATTTATATCACAACCATACATTCACAAAATGCATATTGTATGCACATACACATACCATTTAAAGTAATGTATTTCATTAAGTGTCTTTAGGTCACCAACCCAAGTATAACACATACATCTGCATGTCTACTAAGGTTAGTATAAAAAAGATATGCATAAATCAAAATCCAACAATATTGGATTTCATGATTCACAATGGTTCTAGTAATCCTATTTATCCAATTCACTAATAGGTAGGAATATTAACTCATAGGAACGAATTTACTTACAATGCATATACCTTTTATAATTATCATTCTTGTAAGCAGCTTTCTGGCTCCTTCGGATTTCCTCCATCCAAGTAAGCACTCCATGTGCTAACAATACTCTGAGTACTAATCCAAGATACACAATGTTAGCACTATTTATTTTTGCTGAAAGTTAGTGGTATCATTAAATTGATTTTTAAGATATATTGGTGATCGGGTGGTTTTCAAATTCTTCCCACTAAGCAATTTATAAAAGTTTCCCAGGTCTATAAGAAGAGAAGGTTCTAAAGGTGTTTTGAGCAAAAGAATTAAAGGTCTTTGGTTAAAAAATGAAATATTCTGTAAAGAAAATATTATTCTTTATGGATAAATAGATTTTGCAAAAAAGTTTATAAAACACATTTTATGAAAGTAGGTCTAATTTAGGTTTTATAAAAATAAATGAAGTTTATTTTTATAAACCCAAAGGCCACTACAGATTTGGGTATTTTTACCACATTGACAGAACAACCAAAAGTCAATCAAGCACAAAAATGGTGTGGGCCATACACCACCACATCAACCCACTACCAGCCAAAGTCATCCACTAAAGTCCAAGCACCAAGCACACCAGGAATATTACTTCATTTGTTCCTTATGGTATAGTGAATATATGGGGGTATATAAACAATGAATTGACAAAACTTCCATTTCATGTGGGATAAATTTTCTTTTGTAGAATTTATAAAAATGATATGCTATTCTTGCGAGTTTGTGCTTTTCCACGCATGAGAAAGAAAATGAATAAGAAGATAACGAGGAAAGCCATTGAGTATAAGAAGGGAATACAAAGATGAGCTTAGTAATATTTTTAGATGTGATTTGGTAAAGTTTCTTTACTGCAGGCATTTCTACTATCACAATCAACTACTCATTTTTACAATTTTGAAGATTTGAGTATCTTCCTTTTCAAGAATGGTTTCAGGACAAGCGTTTGAGAATGTTTTGGAATGGTTGTTTTTTGTGAAAATAGCAAATGCTTATGAGATTTTGAAGGATGATGCCACTAGGGAGCAATACGATTATGCTATTTCCCATCCAAAAGAGGTCTTTTATGACACTACTCGCTATTATCAGGCTTACTATGGTTACAAAATAGACCTTTGAGCAGTTTTGGTCTAGCTTCTCCTCATTCTATCAGTGTTTCAATACCTGAATCAGTGGACCAGGAACCCACATATAATAAGCATTGTTAAAACCACGTATGGAGAAAAGGATCACCTGTTATGATATTCATATCACATTTGAACACAGGCTCATTTTAGACATCCAACATTGTCTGGAAAATCAAATGGAAAATTAATGGCGCAAATGATAATCACTTTCATCCAATGGCCAAAACCAATTTTGCGACATCAACTTGCACAAAGCAATTCAATTTTCAATTTGCGAAATGTGGTATGCCCGGTGATTTTGAGTGGTGCAGATCAAACTCAATTTCATCCAAGGATGTGAATGTATTTTGCTAATACAACAAGCTAGGAGAAATGAAGTTTTACAATTCATGAAATTGGGTATGGGAAAAATGTTTTGACGGCTTGAGTTTTACCAAAATCCCAATCCACGGTGTACGATCATTTCACATTGTGAACTTGCATGAGGTAAGTCAACTCTTCAATCAACAAAATTTTCTATTGGGATCAAGTTAAAACACGTGTTGTTGCAGCATCAACTCACCCAACAAATCAATGGTGTAAAAACATTTTCACTTGGGAGAAGTATTGCTATTTAAAATTGCATGGATGGAAAGGAATTTTATATAGTAAGCGGTTGAGCCAATGAAGATTACACTACAGTCTATAATGTTATGAAATCCTACAGAGTTTAGGACCTTTCATAGAGTTATCATTGTTTGTTTCTAATTTGAGTGATCGAGATATGTTTTACAAAAATGATCCCATGGAGGTTGTATATACAAAGAAACAAGAGACAAGGTAGAAATTTGAACTTCCCACACATACAAGGAAACTGAAAACAAAAGGCTATTTCTACAGGTGCATAAATTCTGGAAAGTTAACTCTACAAATGGAGGATTCGACATTAATAACATCCACACAAACATAGTATATGATATTAAAGCAATAGAGCATGGTTGTTTTTTACGAAAATGGTTGTTTTGGTCACTATTTTAAATCAATTGTTCTCGCCAAGCCAAGATGATTTTTCAGAAAATGAGAGAGTTTTTTCTTCATAACACACCTATATACAATAAAATCTCTCATTTTTACACAGATGTTGTGGATTGAGAGAATAGAATCCATCTTTAGAGGGAAAATGTTTAGATATAAGAATGACTGTTTTAGTCCTGAAATTCAAATAATTGTTTCAGCCAAATCAAATTTCATTTCAGGAAATGAAGAAAGTTTTTTATTCACCACAGACCTATATTCAAAAACCTCTTTTATATTTTACGTAGGTATCATAGGTTGGGAGAATTTAAAAGGTCTTCATAGGGTGTTTTACCAAAAAATTATAGGTTTTCTATCTGAGTCATCAGTTTCAAAATCATATCCCGAGGAGTGGGAGCTGAATCAGAGGAAACAAAGAGATGGGTTTTGTTGGGAACATGGCCAATTATGCAGTTTTTGCATAGTTGTCACCATCTGGGATATGCAAGAGGGGATTTTAAGCCTGTTTTTCTAGTAGTCTGCATTTTATTTTTGTCTTATATGAATTGTGGTGTGTAGGCCACGTTCGAAGTTTGTTAGAAGATTTTCTCCAGTTTGTAACAAATTTTGATTCTTGAATGTCAGTTTAGGAAGTCCAAAATGCTATAAATTTACCTCCTAAAGAGGGAGAAAGGGTTGGAACCGATGTAATTTTGCAGTGTATGCTTTCAAGAGTATTTTAATAAAGTTGTAGAGTCGAGGTCGGCATTTTACACATGGATTCATGTGTTGTTTGTATTACAGTCTGTTGCTTCCTTTCTTATGTGAATGTTTTTTCCCGTTGATCTCTTCCATTATGTTTTCTTTCATTTCTAAAATAAGTGTATAACAGTTTGGAATTCATACATGTTATGCTCCATCTGTTGTTTTAGATATTCACCAAATATTTCTTCTAAATCTAATACAGGTTTCATTCTCTAATGCTCTGTGTTGATGGTCTATTCATGTTCTTCTTTCCCACCAGAGAATTATAATTTGACTGTGATTGAATGGCTATCTTCCCTCTGTGTTGAAATCATCTGCATAAGTTCTGTCCATTTCTGTTACACTTCTTGACTCCATCGCCCGATGGTTCTATGTCTTGTTTCAACCAATTTCTCAAACAATTTATATTTTCACTTGTACATATATGTCCTTGTTAATGTTTGGTGAGAGATCCCTCTCAGAAGAGTAGAAGTCTAGTTCTCTCTTCGAAAGTGGTTCTGCTGTTACCTGGGAGTGGGCCTTCTACAACCTTTGGCTAAATTTCAGTGCTAACAAACTGGCGCCATTGCCAAGGATGAGATTGAAGATCATCCTTGGGAAGAATGACAAAAAAAATGATAAAGGGTTTTTGTGGGCAAACATATATTCTTATATGTGAAAAAGGTTGTATCATTTTCCCTGGTGACTACACTGAAATATTCTAGAAGGGGACTCCACTGGGGAGACCGGTGGTCAGAAAGACAAAGACGGGGAGAGGTCTCAAATCTTCCCTGGATTTGAATGAAAGGTTTATATTTGACTATTGATGGTGAACAATGGTCAGACAGCAAGAAGGCCACATCTCTTTTCACCTGGTGACTCCATTTGCAAAGGATCCATTCTTCATAATGTTCTATGGCAGCCCCATTATCAAAAGAGGTTGCAAAGTTTGAGGACCCGATTCAATTTCTCCACCATCAATATGACTTCTCAGGCTATAAGGTATGCTCCTATGAATCTTGCTTCCATTCCTGGTTATCCCAATAAAATAGCTCTAGTAGATTGGAAAACATATCTTCCAACATTCAATGATGAAAAGGGTGATGATGCTACCATTCATTTATTTAGATTTCATAAGCATATACATAAGCTGGGAGTGGGATGGAATGAATATTCTTTAATGAAACCATTAATGTTTAGTTTAGAAGGATATGCAATTTCTTGGTATGATGGATTTCCAGCAGGGAATTTATCCTCCCTTAAATATTTTCATATAATATTTCATGAACATTTGAAAAGGCATTATCCTTCTTTGTTGTTACTTCAATATTGTTGCACACACAATAGAGAGTTCAATGAAAATGTGAAAGATGAGTGTGGTGATGACCAGTATGTGGATGAAGAGGTTTTAGATATCTTACATGAATATTCAGCTCAAAAAGAAAGGCAAGGAAATTACCATGATATTCAAGAAATTTCCTAGCAGTTAGTACTATCTTCATTGACTGAAGTTGACATAGAGAAAAGCTCCATTTCAACTCATTATATATCTCTTCCTGAAAATGATGATGATTTGCAGCATTCTTGCCATTCTTTGTGTGACCAAGAGAGAGCTTGCCACTGTCAATCAAATCCTTCCTCATATTATTCAACTTCTAAATTTTTGTTACAAGAAGAGGCCTCCCCTTCCCAATCAAAAAATTCCTTTTTGCAATTGCAATCTCTTGAAAGTTATAATTCTTGTGTGATTGATTACAAAGAAGATGATAATTCTGGGAAATATCAGTCTTGTAGTCCCTCCACATGTTCATTTTATGAAAATTCAAGTAAAGAGAAATCAGATTTTGAAATAGTGGTTGAAAGAAGAGCTCTTCATGTTGATCAAATTCAAATTTCACCTAAAGAGTTACACGACTATATGAAACTCTCTTTGCTTGAAGAAGATGATCAGCCTAGTGATTTGAAAGGAGATGGGTGTACTGATTTTTTTTTTGAAGAATGCAATCAGCCTATCACAATTTCTGTTAGTGAAGAAAACTTCATTGCAATCCAAGATCAAAAGTATGGAAACAGAGTGGAAACTAAACATGTTGAAAATTACTTTTTGCTGTTATGTTTTCCTTCATTTGAGTGGTTAAAAAAGAGACTTAAAGTTTTCAATCAAAAACAGGAATTTGATATTGTAGATGAATGTATAAATTTCCTTGGAATGGGTGATGAGCGAGAAGGACAGTTATGCAATCAATCCCGACCTTTAGAAAAACCAGCGGTATGTAATGAAGAGTTGAATAATGAAGAAGAAGATGGAGGTTCTCAAATGGATGTTTCTTTTCATTTTTCAAATTCAATTTTTTTTTGTCAAGATGAAATCTATTTGCTCAATCCTATTGAATAAATGAATGATGTTTCTACTGAAACATATAAAGAATATGAAGTTTTAAAATCAGAAATTTTAGATGAAGTTGTGGATGTCTCGCTTGGAAATTGTCACGAGTTTTCCTTGCCTGGTTCTTTTGAAGATTAGTTTGACAGTGTGCAAGGGAATTTATAGTTAGGACAAGTCTCTCATGGTAAGATAAGGACAGAATTTTTTGAAATTTTTTATGCCTTTTATGACCCAGTGGCTGATTACATAGATGAATTTTGCAGTGGTAATGACTAGTTATATCTCTATTGTAAAGATCAATTTGTTTATTATAACTTTTTTCCATTAAGTCTGTCATCTCTGTGCTTTATCAGGCATGAAGAGAAAGTTGGTTTATGGGATCATTTGCTTGAGTGGCTTCATTGGAAGCCAAAAGTTACTTAACTGAGAATTGATGCTTAGTAATTAGGGTAGGTAAGTAAATATGAATAAGCTCGACATGGAAAGCATTCCATTAAGTAGTTTTCAGTTTGTTTTCACTTTTAGTTTTGATTTCAGTTTTGGTTTGAAAGTTCAGGTCTGTAATTATAGGTGTCTTTAATTTTCAAGGTATGGATAGGTGACAGGGTACATGTTGAAAGAGTGCAATTTGTTTGCAGAATGGTTTTAGTTGATGGTTCAGTTCAGAACAGGTAGAGGATTTTAGAAAAAATTGGGAGTCACCCAATGGATTTGGCACCTGTTCTACAAGGTTCTTTGCTACCTCACAAGGAGAATAACATCCCTAATGGAGCCAACTGCTAGCACTATTTATTTTTGCTGAAAGTTAGTGCAATCATTAAATTGATTTTAAGATATATTGGTGATCGGGTGGTTTTCAAATTCTTCCCGCTAAGCAATTTATAAAAATTTCCTAGGTCTGTAAGAAGAGAAGGTTCTAAAGGTGTTTTGAGCAAAATAATTAAAGGTGTTTGGTTAAAACATGAAATATTCCATAAAGAAAATATTATTCTTTATGGATAAATAGATTTTGCAAAAAAGTTTATAAAGCACATTTTATGAAAGTGGGTCTAATTTAGGTTTTATAAAAATAAATGAATATTATTTTTATAAACCCAAAGGGCACTATAGATTTGGGTATTTTTATGGGAAGGTTTGTATGTGCTCACCACATTGACAAAACAACCAAAATTAAAGCAAGCACCAAAATGGTGTGGGCCATACACCACCACATCAACCCACTACTAGCCAAAGTCATCCACTAAAGTCCAAGTGCCAAGCACACCAGGAATATTAATTCATTTGTTCCTTATGGTATAATGAATATATGGGGGTATATAAACACATAATTGACAAACCTTCCATTGCATGTGGTGTCATAACCCCAAAATTTCATAAAAATTTAAAATTTTTAAGATAACATAAAATATCTAAATACGCAGTTCACTAACTGCTAGTGGTTAGTGAAAAATGAAATAGTTTAAGAATTGGTATTAAATAGTTTCAAAATACAATAACTAATACAACTTTCATTCTCATAAGGTATATAAGAATGACTTGCATTGAGATTGCTTTTAGCTTTACTAATAATTTTACTTTTTGGCAAGTAGGTGAAATTCTATCTTTGAAACTCAGGGCTTACTTAGCATTATGCTAACGCAGATGGACTGCTGGTTCTTATAGGTTCAATAGGTAACGAACGATCTGGTAGGAGTTTAATTGGTAAGGTAGCAAGAAGTATTTTTGTTGCATGTTAAAAGCTATTAAATAAACTGATTATCTAAAAGCAAAGCTTTGATGGGGTAAAGTAATTTTCTTCCATAGTTTTTGTTTCTAAGACAGTATTCAATGTTTAGCCATAAATATTGTTATCCTTGACATACTTAGTTAAACAAAATGATCCTTACTATGAGCTTAGAGCTCCAGTTCTTTGACATACAATTACGTTTATTGTAACATGCTCAAACTGCTAAAAGATATACTCAAATGTATTGTCTTTAATTCATGAATGTACTCCTATAAATCTCAAAGGTAAGGATTTCCAAAAGATTATATATCTCTATTTTGTCTCTTCCTTACTAGCCATGAAAATTATTAACCTGTTGTTTGTATGTAAAAGTGCTAAACTTCCAATTATAAACTTCGGTACTTAAATTATTGCCTTGCTGCAAGTATTATTGTATCACTATACAATACCGCATTATTTTTATAATATACCAAATATAATTGTTACTTATATCCATAGGTAGCTTTACTACCTGGTAATTTCAAAGATATAATGTAAGTTTGGTTCTTTGTAACTAGATATGTTATCTTAAGGTGGAATGCTACCACTACTTCTATAAAGTCAATTCAAAGTAAATATACTATCAGTGTTATTTTTGTAGTTTAAAAATCTTGTGCATGGTTTACACATTAGTAAGATTACTATTATAATGTTGCCTCACTATAATAACTTGTAGTTTATATTAGTTATTGTGGTAGATTTTACTACCTAAAACTTCTAATCTAAGGTCGACATCAATTTAAACATTATAAATAAAATTACTATGCTATGCTAGACCAAGCAAGCACCAACATTCATATATTGACTTTGTAAATAATGATAAGAACTATCAAACTGTCGTTTGTAAGGTAATCCTGCAAATCATTATTTATAAAAGTTTATACTAAGGTCGACCTCATGATTGTTTTATTGGAAAGGTTTTTATACCTTTACTCTATGGTCAACGACATGTATTCGTTATTAACAATTATAATAAACCTTGATACCATCGATTGCAATGATATAGTTTTTGTGTTTTAATAATGAATGTATAAACATTCTATAGTCGATTGCTTAGTTTTGTTATGGATAAAGGCAATGATAATGTTGATAATTGGAAACACAGATTGACTGTAGATAAGACCCTCGCATGGTTGAAAAATTTGGAGGGCATGTGGTCTACTCTTATCCATGGATTGGTGATTTAAAACACAGGAAAAACCCTATTCACCTATCATTTGACTTCGAGGGTTTCGTCGGCCTGTGGGTTGCTCTATGTAGTTTTTCTGGAGGCCATGAGAGGTTGTTCCTTTTATTTGCTTACTATGTAGCTTGTGCTTGTCACTATGTGGTCTCAATACTTAGTTAAAGTCTCGAATATTCCTAGTTTTAAGCTTTACTATGTGAGTGGCTTCTTTGCTTACAATTTTGGCTCGCGGTCTGTACATGGTTTCAGCTCTATCTTTCTTGTAGCTCATCACGACTTGCTGGAGTTTAAGTTGGTTGATAATGTCTCCACTCCAGGGTCGGTGTAGGGTTTATTACTCCTCTGTGTATTTTTCTTAAGCCAGTGACAGCTTCTTCACTGCTCGAATTCTCTTCTTACTCACAGGTAATTATCTTCATTCTTGTCAAGAAATCTCTTTTGTTAAGTTATTGATTAAGCTAGGGTTTACTTTGTGAGCTGATCCTTATTCTAAGCTCGTACTTGTGCTTTTTACAGGAACCTGCGACGGCTCAACCTACAGTGGAAAATAAATACAACTGTCGGCTTCAGTGGACTCGTGGCCCCAACCGGTGAGCCCTGATTCAATGTCAGTTTTTCCCTACTTGCGATGAGGTTTGATGGAAGGAAAAACACAGAGCTTGAAAGCCTGTCTTCGATTTCTGCGTGGTTGTATATTTCAGTATGTTGTTACTCATATTTTTACTTAAAACCCTTGTTGTTTATGATGGGTATTACCGTCCCTTGAGCCATGATATGAATGTAGTTTTGGTTATGGATTTAGCCTTGCCACTCATAAAGGTAATACAGTTGGTTTTAAAAAAAAAGAAAGACTTTGTTAAACTTTGAGCTTTGTCTAGTTTTATAGTGGTTTTGTTAACTTGTAAATAATGTGTTATTTTACTGTTTAAAAAGATTTATAAAAGATCTTTACTTTCAGAAAATACTGTGGTTAGTCTAATGCATGGATTATAGCCTTCTTGTTCAGTTTGTTACATAGTTAATAATGTAACTGGCTATACATACAGGTTAATTTGTATTTGGAAAATTAGTTGAAGGGGTTTCGACCCTCAGGTTTTTCTTTAACAGGTTATAAACCCATTGTTTTAAAAAAGTAAAATGCACCTATATAAGTATTTCTGAATTTATTGCGTTTATTATTTATATTTACATTTATTTTATTTACTACTCTTGTAATTTATAATTACTTGGAGCTCTGTAGAAAATAGAAAGTTAACTCTAGAACTCTGTTTAATTCTTCATAAGTAAAGGGCTTATTAATGAAACCCTAAGCTGGTTTTTATTAAGTAATAGTTAAGATTAAGTTAATAGTTTAAAAGAAGAAAAATTGTTTGGTTAATAACTTGTTTATATATTTAGTTATTATTTCCTATAAACACTTATCCTCATCAGTATACCATTACTGTAACATTAGTGTAATTTACTATTTCCTTTCCTACATTTTCATTTAGTTACACTAAGTAAAAATTTAAACTCAAACAAACCATAACACTATTTTTTTCATTGTGTTTTCAACATTGAAATAAAATTTACTCTACTATCTACAGATACAAAATCCTATCTACTATTTTCATTCTCTTAAGAATTCTTTTCTCTACTTAAAGCATTCTAACTGTGCTAGAGTATGACCTGGTTTCTAGGTGTGGAAAAACACAAGTTAGAAATTTACTTTCTTTCTATTTCGTTACTCCCTAAACCATTTTCATTTCCATAACCATCTAATAAAAATACTAAATCTAACATTTCACAAACTTTGGACTTTAACATTCATGTAGCAGATAAACTAAGATTTATTTAACTTAGTAAAATAAAATAACATAGAACCTGTTGAGGAAAAGACGACAACACCTTTAGGAGACCATTCCTCCCCGCCAATCTCCTGGAGAGTGATCAAACAATGCTTCCTCAAGACCCCTGAGCCTGTTCTTGGTCTTCTTGGCTGATAACTGGGTGGAGAATGCAACTGTAGAACCCTCTGTCACCTGACTAGTTCAATACCTTAGTAAAAAAATCTACTCTTAATAGTATGATCTTCAACTTAAAAGCTACAACAAGATCAATCAACAGTTATCCCCTCAAACACTTTCTAGTTTCCCCTCCATTGAATTTCTCTGAAATAAATTCATTCACCCTGAATGATCACTTCTCTAGAATGAGCAGCCTTAGCTCTCTTCAATGGGAATTTTTATAAAGATTCCTAGGTCTTTTGGGTCGGTTTTCATTAATTGAGCCACATGCTCTGATTCCACTTTGTTGGGGAATCATGACCACAAATATAGGGAGGTTTCCACCTGCAACAGTTGGAAGTGGTTTGAGGATGCTGCCACATGTTAGTTTTCTCTCCACCGAGTCTCCTCCACCAATTTGACAAGTAAACACTCTTTTAACAGCTCTCCGAAGCTGTTGTCTCGTCATTTATTTATTTATAAATAAAATATTCTGAATTTACATTAAATATTCTTGACCCTACTAGTCATCAATTACAACTTAGCATAAAATTTAACATAATGTTCCTAAAATAATATAAAATTGTTTTTGCAAAATTGGGGCATGTGACATACACACCCCCTTAAATTATAACATCGTCCTCGATGTTATTTATTCCTCGTCCTCAAGATTCCCCTGTAACAGAATTGGATATGCATCCTGCATATGACTTTCCAATTCGTAGGTGGATTCCTCTAGACTAAGGTACTTCCATTGCACCTTCACCTGACCAATGGTGCAGTTCCGAAGTGTTATCTCCGTCCACTTGAGGATACATTCCAGTTCCACCAGAAAATCTCCTTCTGGTTCCACCTGTACAGCATTCCAATTAACAACATGAGTAGTAGCTTGAACATATTTCTTTAATACAGAAATGTGAAAAACATTGTGAACTCTTAAATTCGGTGGTAAGGCTAATTGATAGGATACCTATCCAATCCTGGACAGTATTTCAAAAGGAACACAATAATGAGATGCTAGTTTGGGACAACTACCCAACCTCAGAGAGCTCTTTTTTGGTCTCACCTTGATGAACACATGTTCACCTACCTGGAACTCTTTCGGAGTTCTTTTAAGGTCTGCATGACTTTTCTGTCGATCTTGCGCAATTTTCAGATTACATTGTACCTCCTTTACAATTTATTCCATTTCTTTCAATAATTCAGGACCTAATACTAACCTATCCATTGGATTACTCCAAGAGATAGCAGTGTTACATTTACTTCCATACAAAATTTTGAAAGGACTAAATATGGTTGAAGCCTGATAAATTATTATTGTAAGCAAATTCTACCAGGTGTAAATAATCTTTCCATTTACCAGGCTGATCCTTTACATACATTCTTAGTAAATCTTCCAGTACTTGATTTACTCTTTCAATCTGTCCATCAGTTTGAGGATGGAACGAGGTACTAAAATTTAGTGTATTATTTAATCCTTTAAACATAATCTCCAAAAGTTACCTGTAAATTTAGGGTCTCAGTCTAAGATTATAACTTTTGGTATTCCATGCAATTGGAAAATTTACTTTAAAAAGATATCAGCTATATTTTCATCCTTATACATAGTTTTTACAGGTATAAAATGGGCTGCTTTACTCAATTTGTCAACTACTACCATTATAGAATCATTTAAATTCTGATTTAGGAAGTCTAGTAAGAAAATCAAGACTAATTATCTCCCATTTCCAACTAGGAATGTGCAATGGCTGAAGTAGTCCAGTTGGATGTTGATGTTGAGTTTTTACTTACTGACATTCAAAACATCTAGTGATATATTCTGCCAGTTCAGTCTTCATGTTTGGCCAAAAATATTCTTTTCTTAACATAGTTATAGTTTTTTGATAACCCAAATGGTGTGAGTAAGGAGTTTTATGGATTTCGTCTGAAATTAATAACTTAACTTTAGGTACATTAGGTACATACATTCTATCTTTATACAATAAAAATCCTTTTTTATTCAAGCTGTACCCTTTACTTAAACTTTCTATTGGATTTTCTTTTGCTTTAGCTTGTAACTTTTGGTAAATTTCATCTTGTTCTAACCCCGCCTTAAGCTACTCTTCTATATCTATTGTATAAGTGTTGATAACTACTGTAAAGTTCAGCTTTGCATTTCTACTTAATGGATCAACAAATTTATTTTCTTTCCCTTTAATGTGCTGAATTTCGAAGTAATACTCACTTAGAAAAACTATCCATCTAGCTTGTCTAGCATTTAGGTTTGGTTGATCTAATAGATATTTTAGTCCTTTATTATCTGTCATTAGAATAAATTTTCTTTCAATCAAATGATGATGCCACATCTTTAGAGCATGTATGACAACAACTAATTCCAAGTCATAAGTTGCATAATTCTTTTCATGACTTTTTAATTTCCTAGACTCATAAGCAATAACATGCCCTGCTTGAGTCAATACTTCGCCTAAACCATCATTGCAGGCGTCGGTACACACTCTAAAATATTTATTTGGATGAGCTATTCTTAAAATAGGTTTAGTAGTTAATAAGGCTTTTAACTTTTTAAAACTATCCTCACACTTCTGATTCCAATCAAATTTATTTCCCTTTTCTACAAGGAGGTTATCGAATTTGCGATTGTTGAAAACCCTTCAATGAACCTCTGGTAATAACTGGTAATTTCCATGAAGGATCGAACATCAGTTATGTCTTTAGGATCTGGCCAATCTTCAATCACCTTTATCTTTTTGGGATCCACTGAAATCCCTTCCTTAGTCACTACATGACCTAAGTACTGGATTTTATCCTTAAAGAAGTCACATTTACTAAACTTTGCAAAGAGTTGATGATCTTGTAACTCTTGCAAGACAATTTTTAAATGTTCCTTATGTTCTTCTTCTGATTTTGAATAGATTAATATGTCGTCAATAAGCATGACCATAAATGTATCCAGGTATTTATGCATTATTCATTAGACACATAAAAATAGTTGGAGCATTAGTAAGTCCGAATGGCATGATGAGAGACTCGTAATAGCCATATCATGTCCTAAAAGTTGTTTTAAATATGTCTTCATCTTTAATTCTAACTTGGTGATATCTAGAACGTAAATCAATTTTCAAAAACACCATGGCTCCAAGTAATTGATCAAACAGATCATCTATGCGAGGTAACGAGTATCTATTTTTAATAGTCATCTTATTCAACTGACGGTAATCTATGCAAAGTCATAGAATTCCGTCCTTTTTCTTAACAAATATGACAAGTGCCCCCAGGGAGACACACTGGGTTGAATATATTTCTTGTCAATAAGTTCTTTTAATTGTGACTTAAGTTCATTAAGTTCAAGTATGTTCATCCGATAAGGGGCCTTTGAACTGGGTACTGCACCGGGTACCAGCTCAATGGTAAAATCTAGTTCCCTTTTTGGAGGAAGTCCCATAATTTCTTCCGGAAATACATCTCCATACTCTTTTAAAACTGGTATATCCTCCAATTTTAATTTATCTATGTTATTTAGATTTTCCTCATTAGTTACTGTTACTGCATAAGCCTTACAACCTTTCCTAACAGCTCTCTTAAGCTGCAGAGGAGAAATATGCCTTATGATTGTTTTTCTAGGGATTCCTTTTACGCTTATTGGTTTTCCATCTTTATTTATAAAAGTAAAGGTTTTGTCATAGCAGTTTAAGATCAAACTATGTTGCTATAACCAATACATACCGATTAGTATGTCGTATGAACCTAGAGGTAGTACATTAAGCTTTACAAAAGTTTCGAATTGATCCATAATTACTGCATAATTCTTTACAAAACTAGTTACCTTCCTCTTTGCACCAGTAGCTAACTGAACCAACCAAGAACTTACAAATTTTTCAACAGGAAGCTTACATTTTTCTACCAAATTAGGTGAAATATAACTTAAACTAGCTCCTGGGTCAATTGAAATAGCTATGGGTGTTTGGTTTATCTTACCTTATACTTCCACCATGGAAGTTTGATAGTCTACTTGCTGATTCTCCAGGGTTGCATTGATCCTAGGCATAGTCCTTGCTAAATCTGCAACAGTCATCTCCTCTTATATTGGATGGATATTACTGATAGTCTTTTTTCGATTAGGATAGACTGAGGCATAATGTGGGCCATTGCACTCCCAACACTTTATGGGTTCTTTTCATTCAAAGTTCTTTGTGTAATTACTGTGATTATTAGTAGACTCTTTACTCTTTTGATTGTTTTGATTATTCTGTGAATTATTCTTATTCCCCTAGAAATTCTTATTAGAAAATTTTTTGGCCTTATTATTTTTAGAATTCCGATTGGGCAGAAACTCTTTCTTGTTTTGATCATAATTATTATTCTTTTTTTCCTTCCAGTTGGCCATACTCTCCTTTTTCTGATTTTGTTCATAATAGAAGTTGGCTTTCCTCATAGCTTCTTCCAGATTTTTTGGATTGTCATACTCAATCCTATCCTTTATGTGATAAGTTAAACAGCTAAGAAACTATTGTACCTTTAGTTTTTCATTCACAAGGTATGGAACATACCTAAGCAGACTTAAAAACTTATTGTTCAAATCTTTCATAGTCATTGTACCAAGTTTTAGCTCATAGAATTCTTTAGCCCTTTATTCATAGTACTGTTGAGATAAAAATTTCTTCTTAGAGTACTTTTTGAAGGTACTCCAATTTATGTTCTTCTCTCTTATTCCTTTCACTCTCTTTAAATCTTGCCACCATATATCATTTTTCCCTGAAAGATTATAGATAGCCATTCTATCCTTTAATTGGTTATAATAGTTATAAATCTAGAAGTACTTCTTCATCCTAGATAACTAGGATTCCACTTCCTCCCCCTTTTCAATTTCTCCATTAAATGTTGGCGGTTTAATATTTTTAAACCCTCTCGAAATTTCTTCATAAGGCTTATATTTTCTCTTTCTAGTATAGTGGTTATCCTCACTACTATTACTAGTAGAATGAAAATTACGTTGATCACCAAATACTTTGGAAGATGAGATGCTTTCATTTTTAGTCTGTACTTATGTTGGTAACTTAATAAAGTGATTTTAATCAGAGTAGTGCAGCAGAAAGCATGGTGGTTCCTCTCTAAAATATTCATGGAATATCAAAGACTCAAAGTTGGGAAACTTAGTGGCAACTTCAAAGAATCATACAAAAAGCAGGTTCTTCAACACCCATGTTTCAAATTGCTTGAGGACAATCAATATTGGGAAGGGAGGATTTTTCATGTCCCAAATTTTTCTTTCGGTGACAATGGCCTAATCACATTTTCCATATTCATGAGAGTTTTTCAAATTGACGCTAAGGGTCAAATAATTGCCAAGGAGGAAAAGTACTAGTTTCCTAGGTTGGGGGTGGAAGCTTTGGGATATGGAATAATGGGGACAATAAATGATGTTTAAAAATTAGAATGTAATAAATATTTAATAAATGAGACAAATAAATAAATACAAGGGAAAATTAAAGTGGCAATTGATCATGAAGACACACGGAGAATGTGGGACCCACACAAGCTAGAATTTCTATGCCACATCGAATCCTCCTCTTGTCATTTTGAATACATAAGAATCACAAGGGCCTTGGGATGAGTTGGAAGGTCAATATACTTGGAATGAATAAATTCAGGTTGAATTGGAGTGGAAGAGTAACTTCCATGGAAGAGGAAGAGGCATTTTGGATCTAGTGAGACACTTGGACTAGATTCCCTAGCTCTATGACAACAATGATGAAGATGATATGCCACCTATGACACAAATTGGATCTGAATGATGGAATCAGACATATATGACATGGAGGTTGAATTAGAGCATCAAATAGAGTGCTCATGTGATTTGGGGAATCTCAATGGGTTCCTACTCAAATTGGGGGAAGATGGAAGGATAGGAAAGGGAGGACACATGGAAAATCATGAGCACACACCCTAATTCGATTTAGTTTGTGGATGGATTGGTAACCTTAGAAGTATAAGGATGTTTATAAAATATAGGAATCAACCAAGATATGGGTTTTTTTTCATTTGAGAAATTGTCATTTGTTAATTGTGAGAGCTAGTGGATGACTAGTTTTCTTGCCTTAGCCAATTTTGAGGGTGAAAGATTCCCATCCTAGTTGGTGTTTGGAGAGGCCACTCAGGAATTTCATGGAGATTTAATGGATTTGTATTTGCATGTGTAATATACATGGAATATCATGGTTCCTTATATTGCAACACTTTCTCTCAACCATTTCCATTTTTTATGGCATATTCTTGCTCATGGAGGGATTGCACTTTGGGTGAGATATTGATCTCTTTAGGGAATGTTATAATGCCCCATTATTTTATGTTATTATTTAAATGATAAGTATTTAAAATTCATAATACTCTCAGGTCGAAATACTGAAATATTCCATGTAAAAATGTTAATCAATGAAGAAATAGGGCCATTTCCCCACTATCTTGTTGTGAACCGATGTAATGTTGACGGATTCGAATGGATAATTAAAATACTTATGGTTTATGGATGAATGGACTTTTATTTATGTATTTAAAATTTCATAAGACTCTCAAGTTGAAATACCCAAAATATTTTATCTATAAATGTTAAACAATGAAGAAATAGTGTCATTTCCCCACTACCTTGTTGTGAAGCAATATAATGTTGATAGATTCGAATGGATAAGTAAACTACTGATGTTTTATGGATGAATGGACTTTTATTGATGGATTATATGGGTTTATTTTTCAGTACATAATCATTTGGATTTATTTTTTTGAGTTTCATAGCATTTGGACAAGTTTGCCTATCATTCCCCCCAAGGTTCAAACTAGTCTTTTGCATCTGATTTAAGGGAGTTATAGAAGACATTAAAAGTTGAATGCTGATGCATATGAGTTCATATTGGTGTCCTTTGCATGTCCCCTAATTCCATTCAAATATCCAAGTTGGCTTGAGTCCATTTGGGAAGCCATTTTAAGTATTCATTGTGGGGGAATTAGAACCCCAAATTACTAGTCAAAACTCCTAACTCGAACAGAATATTAAGCAAGTTTGCAGAATCCTTAGCAGGTCATAAATATTCCCTACGCATCATATTCAAAACTTGATATAATTCATATACTTTCTATGAAGATTTGGGACCATGTGGACCAATTTGGAGACCTAGACATCAAAACTAGTCAAAGGTCGAAATAGGAGAAAAAGTGAAAAATTGGTCATTTAATAAAATTTCCAAAAAGGGACATTACAATTTCATTGTAATTTGTCACATGTGCATGTTAGAAGTAATGCAGGGAAAAATGACTACTTCTTCTTTTATTGACCCCCACTTTTGCTTCATTGTAATGACATTTACTTTCTTCAATTTTTAATTAAATTTTGTTTTATCTTTTATTCATCATATGTGAAATATATGACGATGATTTCCCTATTTAATCTTTGATTTAAAGATGGTTGAGGTCATCACTATTTAGGCTCCATTCAATTAAGTGGTTAAGTCATTTTTTAATACTTTATTGTGATCAGCTTTACGAATTTACTATGGTTGACAATCAACTTAAGTGCTTAAATAATGAAATAATATATATTGTTGTAAATAATATAAATATAATTAGTATTGCATCATGAGATACATTTTTTTGTGTAAGATGCATAGTTCTATTAAAATATAAAGACAAAATGTACAAAATTAACCTTGAAAAGAGGAGGTCTCAAGCGTTGAAGCCACCACCCAAGCCTCTCAAAAACTGAGGGACTTCTATGAAAAGTATAGGTGAAATTGTTCATGACCGTAAAACTATCTGAGTACCGAGTCTTAGAAAACATGACAGACATAGACATAGTTACATGGTTCAAATTTAAAAATAGACAGAGACATAGATAGACTTGACAACTATTGCAAAAAAACTTGAAACGATGAGTCCTTTCTGTAGAAGATTAGATCATTCTTCAGGATGAGGGATTTTCTTCAATAATGGGGCAAGCCCATTGTTCTTCCTGTGAAGAGATGGACTTGTTGGTAGCGGCCTCAGGATTAGGTTGCGATGGTTGTTGCCGCTACTCTAGATTCTAGCCTAGTATGTTCTTCAGTCGTTTGAAGAGCGGCTCCATGGTCGAAGGGATGGTAAAATGTGATTCCTGTGGAGCCACAATCATGCGAACTGTCGCACTCCCATAGCCATCTACCCCACAACCAACATGCACAACGCCCCCTGTCACACTTTCACTGCCACCTCCTCTCAGTTCACTGGCACCTCCTCCCAGACCGCCATGTCCAATGATGCCAACCATGCCCTTCCATGCAAACATATTATCTAAGCCCATGAGTTGAGAGTTGATTTCGGCCATTCTGGTTTTCATGACGAGGACAGAGTCAAGGGAATCATACCAGTTGTTGAGCATGTCCTTGACAAGATTACATAATGTATTTTTAACAAGCCAGTAATGATTTACCTGGATTCTTCCTCGATTGGAAGCAAGCTTCTGGTTGAGGACCCTAGCCTCCCAGTCTTCAATGAGAATGGGGACATGTGGAAAGATATGGTTTTCATAGTCTTGAGTGACCTGCAGGCTGCAACCATGCTGAACTTTACCCCTTCTCAAGCTAACTTGATGCGACGTTCCCCTCTATCTCGACATGATAACCAGGATGAACCTTTCCTTACTGAAATTTGCAGTATCTGTACTATAGAGAAACCCCAACCAAACCCAAACAAAGGCTCCACCTTTCCGTGGAGGCCAAACTTCCCAATGATTAGAAAACCCAGAATTGCTTAGAGCCGAGCGAAACCCACTAAGGACGATGAAATAATTCTCCATGGCACACATATCCTCCATCTATTCTACCAAAGTACCTGTGTGCATTGAATAACCCTATGAAGCCGTGAAATCTAGTAGTATAGGGTGTCGCCAACCCTCGTCAAAGGTGCCTAAGAGACATGCAATTCATCCCCCTTGTGCGAGGAGCTTTGAAGGATCTGGGAACTCATGATGTCTCGGTTGATAAACATGTCAGGCACATGCTTATCGCCATGCGATGAGTGCACAGACCGAGGTGTGGCGTGCCAATCACCGTCTGTGCTGTCACCCACATCCGGGAGCATCATGACATACATTTACTCGAATTTAAAATTTGTTTTTTGTTGTACTACAAGTTGGACCATATCTAATGGAAACATAAGCCATGGTTATGTCTATTGCAGATTCTATCTATTTTCCTTCAACGTTTTTAAAATGATATCACACTCTTAGGCTATTTTATGATTTAAATTAAAAATAAACATCAATTGACCATTTATCAATTTGAGTTAACCCATTTTACGCATGACTTAACTAAACAACAATATCCTAGAATATTAACCGCCTTCAAATATCTAACAAAGAAAATTTATTCATACTTGACATTTTATACATTTGCTACATAAAAAAGAATGCATAAGTGCATGTTTGCACAAGTTGTTTCATAATTAATACATTTCATTTTGCTTACACAATCATTTTATTTATATTTTTTTCCAAGTGCTCACTTTGGTATTCTATTCTTTTATTTCAGTTTTAGCTTTTATCTAAATTTTAATATATTAAATATTTTAATGTTATTTTAAATGTTATATTTTAATTTATCTTTTAATAATTTATTAATGAATTTTGAATTTAAGAAAAAAATAAATAATTATTATTATAATTTTTGTTTTTAAAAATTAATTTTACACTACATAAAAAAACAGAAAATAAATTAAAATAACTTGTTTTTATCATAAAACATGTAATTAACTAAAATAATCAAAATATAATTAAATTATGAAATAGTCTCTATCCTTAGTAGATTATAAGTATTAAAATAGAGAAATACACATGCAATTATACAAAGTAGAACTAAATTTTATGCCATGCCTTAAGGTCATTCATCTAAAAGATTTAAAAATCTCGAATACTTAAAAACAATTATAATTTTTTTATTATTAATCTAAATAAATTAATTATTTTTTATTAAATGACATTTAATGTAATCTAAATTATCCATGTTTTAAACTTTTTTATAATACCATTTAATTATCCTTCTACATATATATCAGCTACTGTATAGCACTTCTTTTATGTATACATAATATTTAAAACAAATAAAACTAAAAAACTTAGCAATCTTTTCCTATTACTTTAATTTGATAAAAGATTAATTTAAAATCTTTTATTAAAATGATTACAATCATGATGGGATTCGAAAATGACAATTTAATAATAATGTCTTTACTCAATGATTTAGACATGACGTGAATGATTGATCGTTGAACTATCAATACTTCAATTAATAATTAAAAGTTATTTTGTTGAACTTACTTTCACGACATCACCTCTAAAGAGTGCATGGATTGTAAAATAATTATTAATTTTATTAAATTGAATTTGATCTATTTAATTTGTTTTTATTTTGGAATAAATGGTGTCCAACATGAAAGTTGTGAAGCTATGACAACTTAGGAATATGTAATTGGATGAACTAAATCATTAATTGCCATAATAAGTCATGCAATGATAATGTTGGAATAATCCAATTATAAACAACTACAATGTTTGAATATATAGTCTATCTACTTTAAAGAGAGAAGATGTATTATAAAACCCTATGAATTATTCAAGCATTGAAATATAAAGATAATATTAGGAGAACACTAATTGTAATGGAAGCATAAAATTATTATTTTTATTTATTCTTTTTTGGATTGCATTGTTGTGAAGAGATTAGAATAATCACCTTTTGGTATGAAGAGACTACAGGAGTTACCATTGTTAAATTGAAGGATTTAAATAAAAATATATAGTGGGTTCCCGCAAGAAGCTACTACTTAATTATGATGCAATGGGAGCGTTCTAAAGGAAAAAAAAATAGGAACGCCCAAGCACCTTTGGACGCGTGCACACATTTTTGCTTCGGTAATGGCGAACCTCCATGTCGGATCTCCAATGTGCACAATAGGAGCGTGCATGCGCCCCTAATGATGCACATGCATATATGGGCACACACGCATCCCTGGACGTGCGCGTGTCTTTTTGCGAACACATACAAGGACGTGCGCGTGTCCCTATGTTAAAAAAAACAAAATGGTGAACAATTTTGTTTCATTCACAAACGACCCGCAAGCATGCAAGCTACCGAAAATGACATCCAAGGATGCCAAAACGACACCCATGAAGCCCAAAAGAAGTGTCCAAATAGCCTAAAACGACACCCATGCCGTTGGAGTAAGGTAGATGGAGTAGTATTTGCATTTTTTTTGTTTTTTTAATGTTTTTTATTGTTTTTCAACTAAAATATAAAATTAAAAAAAATTGCAAATGAATTGAAATGGAAAATATTTGATATTGCAAATACAAATTACCTAAACATAATGACAAATACCAATGAACCATCCCAACAAAAGAGTGAAACAAACCAATCCGAGGACCCAATAAACCCTAAATTAAATGAAGAAAACCTCGAAGATGGATTTGGTGAACCACCAAAAAACCCTGAAGATGAATTACATGGGGATTCAAACCAGTTAAGAATATTGAGTGATGAACTGCAGAATACCAGGGAACCCTCTCGAGTTTCCCTTTCCACATCACTACAAAACATAATAGAGTCTATGAACATTGCCCATAGTGAGATAACCAATTTGAGCCAATATAGGGCTAGAATGAGAGAACATTAATGCACTGGTATATCCAAAGAAGATATAAAAAACCTGACTATCACAAAATCCCAACTATGGAGCAAATTTACAGATCTGAGAAAAAGACAGCCTCCATATGTGAGGAAGAGGCAATTTTGCATGGACTGGTGTAATTACCAGCCATGGAGAGAAAACTCGAGGAAGAGATGGTTCATGGTATTTTACAAGCCTCCATGCAACAATTTCGACATCCCACAGTATTTTCTCAGGAAACTGTGGGTTGATTTTGTGTTAGGGTTCCATGTGAACTATTTCGACATCACCGAGTTCTAGGGAATCATTTTTGGATCATCCCAAGATCGACCTCATGCCAATCAGAATCCACTAAGAGTACCTCCTGCACCTAAGCAAGAGCCAAACTCACTTTCTAAACCCCCTGGGTTAGCTACCAGGCTAGATGAGATCCATGATTCTGTTAGAAATGCCACACGACACCTTCTCAGGCATACCACATTTGTGGCTATGTCCTCACAGAGCGAGCAAGACCACCCTGAGAGACACACTTTTATAAGGTCTACTGGTGGTGTGCGAGGGAGAACATCTATAGGTGGTATCCAAGATGATCCATCCAGCTCAACGGGACTAGTGCCACATCATTTTTCTTGTTGTGGGCATCCATGCCATGTTCCCATGTATGAGCATGCCACGGAGAGCTACCTACACTAGGTTAGTTATTTTTTTATTTAATGTTCAAGTATTGATTATACTTTATTATATCTCATAATTTATAATAAATTTTACTTAGAATCAGATGTTGGTGACTTGATTTGTTTTAATGTACAACTATTCAGTGCTAAGTCTCCAACACCCAGGTGGGAGGACGTTGGTTCCTTCAACCTAGATGGAACCATGGAAGCTGCAAAGGACATCGTGGCACCATACACACAGGTATTTTTATTTCAGTAATTAAATTTAATGTTAGTAGTTACTCTTGTCATCCAATGTAGTTAATATTTAGTAATTGAATCTAAATATTTTTGTGTTTGCACAGGTGTCTGGAGGAGTGAGTGACCAGCCATCCCCGCTGGGGATTAGCAGATCCCATCATGATCAGGTATCCTGTAATAAAGTATAAATTTCATTTCATTTTTTATGGCTTAGATTTGTATAGTTATATTTCTAATGTACTAATATACGAGACCATGAATATGTATGCAGGTCTGAGTACATAGGCACTTCGATGTCACTATCTCTCCATCAACTGCTTTTTTCCCACCATATATGCTAGGTGTAGCCCCTAGCATAGATGTCCCTTTCCTTGTGTCCCTCTCCACCCCGTTCCATCAGTCGCTTGCCTCCCACCACCACTCTTCCATCCATCTCCCCCTTCTTCATCACAGCCTTCACTCACTCCCCCCCTGCCCCACCCATTAGAGGAAATTTGAACTCAAAAATGGGCCTCCCAAGGAAAATTAGTAAAATAATAGTTAAAATAATAAAATAATATTTATTAATTTTGGAGGAAGAAAATAAAAACACTACTTTTTTGTTCTTATTTTCGACATATCACCCTTTGTTTTTACTCAAATTCTGATCAGCAGAGCTCATTGGATGTAGAATTAAATTCTACATCCAATGAGTACCCACTCGCCATACTTTTGATAGGCCCCACTACCCCAAAAACAAGAAATACCTGAAAAAATGTGATGATGAAGTCATCATCACATTTTTTCAGGTATTTCTTATTTTTAGGGTAGCAAGGCCCATCAAAAGTATGCCGAGTGGGTACTTGTTGGATTTGTAATTTAATTCTGTATCCAATGAGATCTATCGATCAAAATTTGAGTAAAAAAACAGGGAGATATGTCGAAAATACGCACAAAAAAGTAGTTTTTTTATGATACCTATACCCAAATTTATATTAAAATTTTTTTTAAGAGGTGCTCCCTTTTTGAATTTTAAATAATTTTGATTCGTTAATACATGATGACATGGAATTTGTATTATTTTTGGAATTCCCATTTTAAATTGAAATTTCCCCTAATGCATCCACCCCCTCCCTTGAAATTTCCCATTTTTCCACCCTACCCGCTCTGACCATCATACACCATCCATCCATATTCACCCATCCCTCAACCCCATCCTAGAACTTATCCCCCTCCCCCACTTCCCCCTCGTTTCCTCTTCCAGGGTGGCTCATTCCATTCTACAACCAGTTGGGGTTTATTGCCATACATCACCACTTTGCCCACTCCAATCCACACCCTCTCTCACCATGCTCCCTAGTTTTTAAGCCAACATCAATGTGGCTACAACATCCACTATGCCATCCACCCTAGCATTAGAGCAGGTTTTCCAGTCCACTACTCTAGCTGCCACCCTTAAGGACCAGCCAACTACTCCACTTGCCATCTCCCAGGAACATCCCTTCGTCTTCACGGTGAGATTGATTAGTTTATGAAACTCTTGTGCAATATTAACGAAAATTAACATAGGCACTAAATTGTATGAGTTATCTTATTGTTTCAATGTTGTGGTGGCATTGGTGAGAGACTTGGATCATGGAGGAGGGTATCTCACTCACCACTTACTGTCTCGTCTGAGGTGAGCTATTTAAGATTTGAAAACTTAATTTTTTTTTTTAAATTGTGTTTTATACTTATATTATTTCTTGTAGGAGCTGACATTTGATTTTTTTCGTTTCAGCGCCCAAGGGGAGGTGGTCAAAGTGGCTAGAAGAATCGAGCTTCCTCTACTTACAAGAAGAGGAAGATTGATTTTGGAGGTGCACTTGGGAGCTCTGAGGGTGGGCAGGAGGATTGAGATACCCTCCTATGTACACTAGCCATGATGTGGAATTTTGGCATGAGTTGCAATATTTTGTATAGGGCACGAGTTGCCATATTTTGTATAGGGCACAAGTTTCCATTATATAGACATTGGGAATGATGTTCCATTTTTCACTAGTACTGTATATGATTGGAAATTTGTGTATATGAATATATCATTTTGCACTTATTTATATTACTTTTCCTTTTATTACATATTTGCATACATTATGTTGAATGCAGTAGTAGATTATAGTTGATGTGATTGCAATACTTATTATTGACAAAGCAATAAAATCTGTATGTTTATAATAAACTGGATAATAAGTTTAACACTGTAGGTTAGTTAACAACAAAACTACATAAGTGCATAAACATGTACAATAGCAATGATAATTTTAAATACCAAATACCTGATCTTGTAAATCATAGTGAAAATACCTAGCTTGGCCCTTCACCCCTTGACCCTTCCATTTGTTGTCTCAACTTGTCATACCTAGCTTCGGCCTTCTTATTGCAGACAGAAACCCTAAGGACCTAGACCTAAATGGACACCTAACCTAGAATCCTATATTTCTACCTTTCCAAAATCTTCCTCCCTTCTCCATATCCTAACCTAATTGCTTCCCTTTCCACATCTCCTCTCTCATTTCCTAACCCTATGCTTCGAATCTCATACTCCTATCCTCTGCCTATAAGATAATACCTTGGCCTTGTTTCAAAACCACTTGTCTAGATTGAGCATCCCTCCTAGAACTCTACATATCATTGAAATTTTCAGCCATACATAAGAAGTTTTGATAGTGATCTACATGTACATTTGCATTACTAAAATACCAAAAAGACCTCTAAAAAACATCTACGAGATACCATCTTTGTTGAGGACTATCATATAGGTACATGTTGGCACTCTTTCCTTGACTGGAAATTACTATTTGGGACAGTCATAGTAAAATTTTTCTTGGGAGGAAAATACATTTAGTTTGACAGCCCCATTCATTAACCAAGTTGGAATTGACAATACTTGTAGTCCACTTGTATTTACCTAACAATCGTCTTCCTAATTGCAAACTTGAAATTTACATAGCTATTACATCTTTATTTTGACTGGAAGTAACATTTTGGGACAGTGATACTTGGTTGAAAGTTATCATTGGTTTCCCAGTCTTATTTGTTGTCCAAATTGGAATAGAAAGAACTTGTTTTCCTTTGGTATTTACATAGTAATCATTGTCTCAATTTGCAAGATAGAAATTGATATTGGAATGATCTTCTCTTACCCTTTCATAGTATTGATGAGATGAGAATCATATTGAACATGATTTTTGTTGGCTTACATTTGTTACATCTACTTGGAAAACATTGATTTTGATAAATGTGACAGTTTATATCATTTGAAGTTGAAGTTGACATTGCTTACTCTCATTGAATACATACATATTTGTTATGCTGTTATTGAGCACTTGCAATTTTAACGATCTCTTGTACTTGTTTCTTTGGAATAGGCTAACTGAAGTTTAAGAGTTAGCATGCATAACCTAGGGTTTATAATCAATGAGGAAACCCTAACCCTAACTAAGTTTTAAACATTAGCATACATAGCCTATGGTTTACAATCAATGAGGAAACCCTAAACCTAGGAGGGAAACCCTAACACCAACACTACCTAACCATATCTTATGGCATCTTAGAAAGTAACTTTTTTTTTTTTTATATGAGCATGCCTAGGATTGTAGTCATTTTTCACATATTCTTTATACACTAATAAAATGAGATACTCTTTATGGTTTATCATGCACAAATTGCACAAATTGATTTTAATCAATGGAGAAAATTTAACCCTAACGAGGAAACTATTTTGAATTGGATGGAAATCATTCTTAGTTTGACAACCCTATCTTCATTAAAAGTGGATTGATTGGGGTCTATGTCAATGTATGTCAGTTGCAAAATAGGTTGACTTTGTACGATATGATGATAACGTCCCATCAACACCACTAACATTCTTCAACCACATGCATAAATGAAAGGAAAATGACATCCAATGTTTTTCGCAATCACCCAACCAACTATTAAATAAAATATTGAATCCTCGTATAGTGTTTGACCCCCCTCTTTCACAAGAAATATTCATTATGGTTATTGGCTTGCAGGCATATATTCTAGCTATATGGTCTATTCTAAGTATATTGTTTATTCTAGATACATATATTCTAGGTGTATGGTCTATTGGTTTCTACTTAAGTTAGACCAACAAATCTAATTATCTAAAACTAATGAGTTCGTAAAACTCTAGTTTGTACTTGTATGTGTAAATGTGTAAACACTATTTTTTAGGTTTGTGGTTTGTAGTCACAAATACTATGTTTTTTGCTATTTGTTATTGTAGATTAGGTATATGGTCTAAGTGTATATAAACAAGTGAGAGTAACATAGAATTTGATCTCTATGTATTTGAATTTCTTTCAATTCATGAAACCCTGGTTGGCTTGGTACTTGTAATCCATGTATGTGCCTCTACTATTTCATACAATTATTTGTTATACCTATAATTAATAAAGCCTTAGTTTCTTTGTTGTGCCAAAGGTACATATTTTCTATGTAAATGGTATATTGGTTTCTAGTTGAGTGACACTAACAAATCTAATTATCTAAACCTATTGAGTTCATAAACCTTGGTTTTTAGTTCTATGTCTAAAATGTTTGAACCATAGTTTTTAGGTTTGTGGTTTGTAGTTCACGAAACCCTAGATATGTTGTAGTGCAGGTACATATCTTCTGGGTATATGGTCTACTAGTTTCTAATTGAGTGAGAATAACAAATATAATGATATAAACCTAATGAGTTCATAAACCCTAGTTTGTAGTTCTATGACTAAATTTGTGAACCCTAGTTTTTTTATTATATTTGTGCATGTAGCTTAGGTATATGGTTTAATTATTTCTACATAAGTGAGACTAACATAGCACATGATCTCTATGTATGTGAATTTCTAATTCATAAAACCTTGGTTTGTAATTATATGTGTAAATTTATAAACCCTAGTTTTTAGGTTTATGATTTGTAGTTTGTAAAGCTCTATTTTTTTGCTATTTTCCCTTCTATATTAGCTATATGGTTTAAGTGGTTCTATATAAGAGAGAATAAAATAATACATCATCTCTATGTATGGGAAATTATTTCAATTTATGAAACCCTAATTGGCTATATACTTGTAATTCATGTATGAGTTTTTACTTTTAATTCATACAATTATGTGTTTATATTTGTAATTCATGAAAATCTAGTTTGTTTGTTGTAGTGTAGGTACATAGCTTCTAGGTATATGGTCTATTGGTTTCTAGGTAATATCATGCTAGGAGACCAACGGAGTCGAAGGTTCGTCAATATGACCTTTGGTTGTCAAGTTATGTCGAGTTGAAAGTCGCATGAAAATGTCGTTTAGTGACACTTGGTGACTCTCGGTCCTAAAACAAAAAACCAAACAGGGCAGCAATATTACATGATATTGGATCCGGCAAGTGTGTATGGGAAATGTTGATATGGGAACACTACCAAGAATGGCACAGTGGAGAGTTTTGCATAGTTGACCCCCCAATGTGACAGTTGCATTGAAGGAAACTAAGAAAAACCCTAGTTTATGAAATGGATGCACAATGAAGTCTTTGGGACATGAAAACGTGATGGAGAGGGCCCCTAGAGGTAATGGCATTTCAAGACACCAACGGATTCAATGGATCGTCAATCTGACCTCTAGTTGTTGAGTTATGTCGAGTTGAAAGTCGCATGAAAATGTCGTTCAGGGACACTTGGTGACTCTTGGTATGTGAGCGAAAAACCAAACGGTGCAGAAAGATTGAATGTTGTTGGCTCCAATAAGTGTGTATGGGTAATGTAAACATGGGAACACCATCAATACTGGCATGGTGGAGGGTTTTGCAGAGTTGACCCACCAATTCGAGAGTTGCATTGAAGGAAACTAAGAAAAGCCCTAGTTTATGAAACCGATGCACAATGAAATCACTGGGCCATGAAAACATAGTGGAGAGGGCCCCTAGAGGTAATTGAATACCAGGATACCAATGGATTTGACGGATCGTCAATACGACCTCTGGTTTTTTATTTAAAACTTGCATGAAAATGTTGTTCAATGACAGTTGGTGACTCTCGATCCAGGAACGAAAAACAAATGGAGCATCAAGATTGCATGTCGTTGGATCCAAAAAGTGTGCATGGGAAATGCAGATATGGGAACACTACCAAGACTGGAATAGTGGAGTGTTTTGCAGAGTTGACCCACCAATGCAAGAGTTTCATTAAATGAAACTGAGCAAAACCCTAGTTTATGAAACCGATGCACAATGAAGTTACTAGGAAATGAAAATGAGGTGGAGAGGGTCCCTAGAGGTAATGGCATGCCAAGATACCAATGGAGTCGATGGCTTGTTGATCTGGCCTTCAACTTCTGAGTTATGTTGATTTCAAAGCGGCATGAAAATGTCCTTCAGGGACACTTAGTGACTCTCATTCTGAGAGTGAAAATCAAATCGAGAAGCAAGATTGCATGCCATGATTGGCTTTGAAAAGTATGTATGGGAAATATCGATATGGGAACACTACTAAGATTGTCATGGTGGAGGGTTTTGCAGAGTTGACCCACTAATGCGAGAGTTGCATTGAACGAAACTGAGAAAAACCATAGTTTATGAAATCAATGCACAATGAAATCACTAGGCCATAAAAACCCAGTGGAGAGGGCCCATTAGAGGTAATGGCATTCCAAGAGACAAACGAAGTCGACATTTTGTCTATCCGACCTTCGGTTGTCGACTTATGTCGAGTTGAAATTCGCATGAAAATGGGGTCCATGCAACCCTTGAAATGGTACATCGGCCCTGCAAAACCTTGTTCTCAGTAGTTGGGGGTGGCTTCCGCATGGAGGCCATGTCCAAAAACACT
>LPNX010275204.1:700745-736706 GCA_001517045.1 Pseudotsuga menziesii | reverse complement strand
TTTCGACATATCTCCCTATGTTTTTACTCAAATTTCGATTGGGAGAGCTTGTTGGATGCGGAATTTGATTCCGCATCCAACGAGTACCCACACTGCATACTTTTGATGGACCTCGCTACCCCAAAAACAAGAAATACCTGAAAAAACCTGATGATGATGTCATCATCACATTTTTTCAAGTATTTCTTGTTTTTGGGGTAGCGGGGTCCGTCAAAAGTATGCAGTGTGGGTACTCGTTGGATGCGAAATCAAATTCTGCATCCAACGAGCTCTCCCGATCAAAATTTGAGTAAAAACACAATGAGATATGTCGAAAATACGAACAAAAAAAGTAGTTTTTTTTAATGACAAATATGTCAATTCAACCATTATGGTTGACTTATTTTGTTGAAATTCTATTGGTTCTTGAATTCCAACTCACAAAAACTTATTTTGGCACATTTTCTTATAAGGCCCATTTTAGACCCCAAATTTCCTCTAATGAGGAGCCAACAGAATAAAAAATCACCTCTCGATTTGGTTTCTGGACCCCAACCTTTAATTGGACAGGCATCCCAGAATGACTTTTGCAGGCCTACTGCAAATTCCCATAGAACTTTGAGAAGGGGTCTAATGGATGAACCATCAATTCCATTGGGATCGTGGCACAGGACTATGGCCAGGGTGGCCTCCCTCCTACCTTTGCATGGCCTGGGAATGACTCTAGGCTAGATTTTGAAAACTAGGGTTTCGCCCTAGTGGGGTCCATGCAACCCTGCAAACAGTGCATCAGTCCTGCTTGACCCTATGTCGAGTGGCCAGGGGTGAGATTCACATGGCAGCCATGCCCAAACACACCTGTAAGAGATGACATATTTGGAAATCGCCGCCCACTTTGGTTTTTGGACCCCAACCTTGAATTGGCCCAGGCGTCCCTGAATGGCTTTTGCAATCCTACTGCAACTTGCCATAGAAAATTGGTCAGGGATATGATTGATGAATCGATGGTTCCATTGGGATCATGGCACGGGATTATGGCCAATGTGGCCTCCCTGTGACTCTGCATAAATGAGGCATGCCTCCAGGATAGATTATGCAAACTAGAGTTTCGCCCCAGTGGATTGTAAGTGCAATTACCCAATGTCATTCAATATAGCCATATGGATCGTTTATGTTCCTAATTGCCTCCATCAATCTCTTATTTTATGAATGAGGAAAGAATTAACATACCTTGGTTGAGTTCTTGTTTGACATTGTCTATAGATGAATCCTTGTTCCAACAATCAAGTTTGTGAAGTGACAGACCACAAAACCTGGTTTGTAGTCCATGAATACATGACCACTAGTTCTTCTTGATTTCCCATCTAGTGTAAGATATTCAACCTCAAACACCATTGAGCCACTAGGAAATTTATTTCCTTCATCATCAATCAATGATCCATTCAGGATTTTCTTACCTCGAATGCATTGTTTCGACCAATAATCCATGCCCTATTCATTGTCTTTCTGGGAAACAACTGCTTATATGTGTCTTGGTGTACAAGATCTGAGATACGGTTGTCTATCGAAATCGCTGACTGAACCTCCTCTAAGTGGGTTGTTTCAATGACTACATGTGGGTCTACTATAAGTCACACATGATCCCAATCATTAACCCAATCCATGCATTCGCATTCATCCCATTCACTAATGCTATAAGGGCTACAAAAACAAGAAAGGTTTCGCATCCATATTTCCAATAGGGGGTTGTTTGACATTCAAACTGAATGAAATGCATTTGTTCCTTTTACTATGCCGCAACTATAAGAAAGAGATCGATCTATGTCAACCACTTTCCAAGAATTCCTTACCGGCCTTCCTTCCCCTGTTGATGTATGTTGCACTTTAGTTCGGTCTGACATTGTTGCAGAGCACCATTGAACTATGGATTTTAAATATTTGATATGGGGGTTTCTAGTAAACCTCATCTCCTTCCTTCAAAGTGCGGCCTTGATGCATGCACTATCCCCTCATGCTCACCTTTGTCGTGCCCGGTGTCAAAGTAGTTCCATATATGTGGCACACTGCAAGTCTTATGTAACATACTCATCCATTGGAAGACTTGGGAATTTTTGAACTAGCTTGTGCAACCATATGACCATATCCAATGCCGATCCATCTGTATATCTCCCTCCTTTAGCTAATCATAGAAAACTAAAAAACAATGCTGCACATAATGCAGATCATGGCATCTGTCATCACTTATGTAAAAAAAAATTTCCTTCTATATTATCCTATTGTTAATGTTGCTCTCAGGGCCATGGTTATACGTAATATGTACCATCATGCTGACTTGGTCGGAATGGTAGTATTGACTCTGAATTTCAATTTGTGGCTGAAGGGTGTAGATTTTTGCAAAATCCATAATTGACAATATGGTCCCAATTGTAAATCTGTCCCTGCATTTTCTATACTACTCATTGTGGAAATTGAACCCAAGTGATAGAACAATTACACTAACAAAATTGCTAATCAAATATGCAAAATTACCAACAAAGGAGACTTAAATTGGAGCATAACACTAATCTGTATTGAAAAAGTGTACAATATTCAACCTTATGAAGGCATAGGCTATTGCAATGTATAATTACATGAGAGATTTGAATGCATAAGGATTCCATTTGAAATAGTAAAAAAATATGCTTACTAAATCTAGTCAAATCCCCCATAGGTGCATAAAGCAGTTTCCAAATCCACTTAGAGCTTCATGAATTGGAAAATTCAAGTAGGAAAGATAATAATGGATGGAAAGAAAACTCATACATGCTTTTATTAGGAGAAAAGGATGGAGGATGATGTGGAAAAAAAACAAGGCAACTACACTTAGTCTTGCTTTCCCTTTTTCCTTATTTCTAAATAAAACAGGCAGCTTTACAGAAAAAATGGATATGCACTTTGGAGGATCTAGAATAAAGCATACATGCTAAATATGGTTTCTAGGAGGTTTCCCAAGAGCTCCATGACTCAGTTTCAGCAATTTTGAGTTCTATGACATGTAGAAGACAACTTGCATAGAGTGGGATATAGGAAACTAGGCAAAGAAGACAAAAATGAATTAATTAATGTCTAAGGTAGGTAACTATGGTTTGACTATTCTAACAACCCCCCTTAAGCCTGAATTTATGAGTAAATATCAAAAAACTATAGGGCCTAGCAACAAGGCTTAGTCACCCTTTACATACTGCATGTCCATTTAACCAAGGAAAGAGGCAAAAACCCAGTGGGAAAATCCTCCCTTAAACATGGACAGTAAAGTAAAATTTAAAATTCTTGTCATCGATCATGCTTCACAGCATGATCATCAATCCCCAGCAATGATTTGAGATTGTTGAATGTCTTCACACAAAAAACTTTGGTGAAGATTTCTGCTACTAATTCTGAAGATGCACAGAAGAGTAGGTGAACGGTGCCATCATGCACAAGCTGTCTGATGTAGTGCATATGGATCTCAATGTGTTTGGTTCTCTATCTCTGAACTGGATCATTGCAGATTTGAGTGGTGCTCTGATTATCACAATAGATAATAGTCAAAAATTCTGATTTGAAGCCACACTCACCAAGTATTCCCTGCAACCATAAACATTGAGTTGTTGCATTTACAACTCCTCTGTACTCTTCTTCTGTAGATGAGAGTGTTATGGCACTCTTCTTCTTGCTTGACTAGCTAATTGGTCCTTTTGCAAGCATGAACACATATCTTGATGTTGATTTTCGATATGCATTGTCACTTTCCCAATCACTATTAGTAAACCCAATCAAATCAAGATCAGATTTAGCTTTGTAAAAGATCCAATGAGTTCTTGTTCCTTAAACAAAGTTAAGGATCCTTTTGGCTACTCTCCAATAAATATCATGAGGCTGATCCATGTATCTTGAAGCCACACTAACTGCATAAGAAAGATCAGTTAGAGTGTGTGTAAGGTAAAGCAAACACCCAATAAATTGCCTATACAGTGTATTATTTACCATAAGAGAAGAACCTGCTTCTTCAAGCTTAACTCCTGAAAGGAAAGGAGTCTTGCTTGGCTTGTAATATTTCATGTTGAACTTGTTCAGAAAATCTAAGGCATACTTGGACTGATGTACTTTGATTCCATGTTGGGATTGAGAAATTTCGAGACACAAGAATTGGCTCAACAACCCCAAATCAGTCATAGAAAATGCATGGTTCATTGCATCCTTCAAGGAGGCAATCTCTTTCTTTGAACTTTCTCTAATCATAAGGTGATCCACATACAAGACAATAATCATCAAAGAACCATGAATCGGCTTCAAATAAACATTAGGATCAGAGTTGCATCGAACAAAACTCAATGATACTAGTTTATCAATTTGTTATCATCCTTGTGTTGCATGGCATAGGCTCACTGCAATAGTCATTACATGTCATGGGAGAGATAGGATCATGATCCTCATATGTTAATTGAAAACCCTTCTTGCAACCTCATTTCTTTGTTAGGTTCCTCATTTGTGAAGTTGTTTTTCCTTTGGACATCTTACAAGATTCTTTGTGGAATTTTGGAGAGAATGTTAAATTTTCTACCTCATTATTGTTTAAGATTCCAATCTGCCTTGCAAATTTATTTTCGTTTGTTCCTTTAGGGAAAAATATGACCCCTCCCACCCTCCTTGCACTTAACACCATGGATTTTCGTTTGAATTTTCATTAAAGATGAGAGTATGTTTCTTTCATGCTTCCCTCCACTCTTCAAAGACTAAGCACCCATTTTAAGTTGTCATCTTGATGAATGACTTGGTCTTATCATCAAATATTATATTTTATTGAGATGATTTAGTATGTACATAAAGTTCATCTTTGTCCAAATTAGTGAAGATTCCCATATTTGTGTAATCCCATATTTGATTTTAAATGTCATAAATAATTTTTTCAAAAGTTCTTTTCAAAATCTCTGTGAGAGTTGTGATTTAAACAAACCTTAAAATATTCTTTCTCAAACTCAACTGTCCTTGAGAAAATCATGTAGATTCACTTGAATAATATATATTTTATTTAATGACAATCAAAACATATTCATATAGTTCTTTTCTTCTCGTGAAACTCTGCGGTTTTTGTGGTTAGGATCTTGTAGTGATTTGAAGCATAGTCGATGTCACAATTTTTTTCTACTGGTGCGTTATCCTTCAACGCATTGATACATCATTCTATTTTACATGGCTCACAATTATCCAATATGATAACAATCTATAAACCTGAGTTTCAACCAATGGTTTGCTACCTAACATCCAGTATATTTTCTTGACCCATAATATCCCATTTTCTAAATCGAAACTAATTGTCAACTCCTTGGCAGCCAATGAAACAAAACGCTTTATTTCTGTTTCAAATATGGCCAATGGTATCGTATCTCCCAACTAATCTTCTTTCCCGACTTCAATCCGATATTTTAATGCCGCTAATGACGAAGATTCTCTACAACGAACCTTGGCAATAAACCCACATTAAATGGCCTGGTGATTAATGCATTTTCTTTTTCCATCCTCTGTGTGGAGCTGTTAGTCAATATAATATTCAAATATTGCAAAGAATACAACTAAATCATTGGGCAATCGAAATGTAGCAATTAACCCGTGTTAATCTCTGTTGTGTTGTTTGATGGAGTGATACAATAATTTAATGTGTTGTAACAACTTCTTTCATTGGCATTGATGTTTTTTAGTTAATCTTCATGATATGTTGTAACCGTCAATCTCCACAACATGTTATTTTAATGGTAATTGTGATAATTGTTGAGGTAGCTCAATATCACATTTTTTTACCATTTAATGCAACTGCGTCCATATCATCTTCCTCAACAAAAATGCTATAACCTTCTCAAAATTTTTAATGTGATAGCATTTTCTTCTTCACTTTTGAACCTACACATGGACAACACAATGAAAAAATTAATAAAACAAAACAATTTGTATCAATGCGTCATGAATTCCTCAACTGTCATGAAGAAACATGAAACACTCCTAGAGATACCCACCAACAAACACCTATTATTTGTCGACGTAATTACATAGAGTATCTATAACACCCCAGTTTTGACCCCATGGTATTGAATTTCATATGATGTAAATATTGTATTAAATCATGGTGTGGAGCTCAAGGAAAAGGCCACCATTGATTTAGTATTTTATGTTTTGGCGATTAAAATCGATGTCGATGGTTTATGTGCTAGCCAGGCACAATATGTTTGAGACATCATGTAAAATGCTAATTAATAAAAATACCACGACTAGCTATGCATCACAACGTTAAAGAGATGGGGGCATGATTTCACAAGGAATAGGGAGGAGGAATTGTCCAAACCCTTTGATCCTATGAGAAAAAGCCAAATGTCGAAGGGAAAACCCATCAATTTGTCAACCACCTTTTTTGTCTTTTATGCCCAGTCATCTAAAATTGGTGAAGGAAGTTACTGCCTTGGGATGGGAAAGGTCTGGATGTGAAATTTGAATTTAGAGAGTTACCCATTTTTGGGAAAACATTTTTTTGGCTTCTTGGGAAAGTAAATGCTGGGAAATGCCTTTCCAAGCCAATATTCACCCATGCATTTGCTTCCTCATGCAGCTGGAGATAGTTGGGGCGTTCTCCATCACATTTTCTTGTTTCCTTATTTTTTTCCATGGATAGGTCCTCGATTTGGGAAATGCTCAGTGGCTGGGATCCTCCTTGGGCGTTTTTGCTATGGTTTTCCTCATTGTCGTAGCAGGGAAATTTTGTTTTTGTTATGTTCAGTGAATGTGCAATAGAGATTCATGTTTTGAGGGTTTCAAGAGGTTGTTTTTGGTCTTCCTCATGCAGTTGAGCTTACTGGGCATTTTCCACATGATTTCCTGTTGCTTCCCTCACTTTTCCATGCCCATAAATTTGTTTTTTGTGTTCTTAGGGTTGCACACCCAATGGGGGAAATAGAGACATGAATTTTGGGTGTTGTTGAGTTCATTTTGGCCACATTAAGGCCATAAATGAGTCTAGAAATTGAATTGCTGCTAAGGGGTTTGTTTTACCCATTGTTGAACTTTACGTTTTTGGTTGAAAAACATTTTTCATCAATCCCAGATCTTGCAATTGTTGTGTATGCCTCTGCTATTTTGGGTCAAACTATTTTTGGAGTGAAAATAGGGTCTAAGCTAGCTTGATAAACATAGTGGAAGAAGGAACCTCACAAATAGAGATAGAGGGTTGGATTTCTTTTTTGCACACCCTGAATAGCACTGGAAAGGAAGGCATAGCCTGAGGGACTGTGTAGCAGAGAAGGGGATGCTTCCTTGTGTTGAGAGTGTAGATGTTTTAGAAACCAGGATAGATCTGGTGCAGGTGTCCATAGCTCTGTGGTTGAGCTCACTAGCTTAGCAGTCAGCCTTTCCAGCTCCTTTGTAGCCTGATAAACCCAAATGTAGTCTTGGATTGGCTCAGTCTAGATGTGTATTTTTGTTGTTGTGGGAATACTTGTGATGGTTGGGCTAAGTAAGCCCAAAGAAATCTATGTTATTAGTTTGTTTCCTAACAGTATGTGAAACCCAACTGTGTTTTTGCTTGACTATGGATGTATGATTTGGGCTATGAGTGAGCTTGTTGTTGTTCCCTAGATCCTTGTGGAATCATGCCTATCTCGAGGGTGGTAGTGATGCTAAGAGATTGAGGAGTACACTAGACTATGGTTGGGTGGAACGTTGTAGCGACGTAGCTAGTTGCAGGCCAACTTCTTTTCAAGATAAGTATTCTTGTGCTTAATCTTTGCAAGCTATTTGCTTCATGAATTAATATGAACATGTTGAATGTTTGAATGTTTGAGTGAATGAGTTTTGCTTCCAGTGTAGAATGCACTATCCATTCGTGTATATATTCATGTTTAATGCATGTTAATGATTTATGCATCTGTTATGTTTTAACCCAATGCATGTTTTTGTTTTTATGTTCATGGGGTACTTTTCCTGTTTGACAGTAGCAGTGTGTTTGTCGCATCCTCTCCATCGTCGGGATGAGGGGTGGGGACATAATAGTGTGGTATGAGAGATTTTTTGCAGCTTTGGGCCTCAATGGGCCATGAAAAGTCAACGTATGTGTCAAGTTGAATACAACCACAACAGAGAAATTCCAAAAATTTCCAAAATTTTTTTTTAAGTGATTGAACATTCTTGCTTGTCAGTTGATAAAGCTGAAATGAGCTGACCATAGCAGATAGTTTTCCAAAGATAAGCCACAATAGTCAGAGTGAGAAGAGGTTTGAGCCACACAATCACAGGAAAAAGGAAGAAGCAAGAGGATTTAGCGAGTGCAAGTTGATATTTTCATCGACGAGCTAGCGGGCCGCAGTGGCAGCTGAGAGGAGTGAAGGAAAATCGTAGCGACGTCTGGGTTTCCAAGAGCCGAGCCAATACATCGGTGTGGGAAAATAAGATTGGATTCAATATGTCACCAGATGCAAGTTGATCTTTTCATCGACGGGGTGACAAAGAAACGAAATGTTTTCCAAAAATTTTCCAAGTACGGGAGAATCTGTAAGAACCATGGAAGTTTGTCGATATGGAGACTAGAAGTCTGATTTTGCGCTGATGAACATTGGCTAGGTCGAGCCAACGAGCGGCGGGAGAAATTCCAAATGTTGTCCACAACGACGGACGACCTGGGCAAAAGGAAGTTCAAGGTTCTTCCGCAATGGCAGATAAAACTTAAGGATCAAGCCATAGTATCAGTTGGGATATATGAAGGTGAGCCGACACATGAGGACTAAGAAGAGCTGATGCATGATGGGTGGAAACTGAGAATAAAGTCGCAGCAAGGGCAAAAAAAGGAGAATGAAGCCAATGAAGTGGCACAGAGAAAAATAATATAGAGCTGATGAAGTGGCGACTGATAAAGGAAGATCGAGCTGATGAAAAAAAATCCAATTTTTTTTCTAAGCATCGGGAAAAATTTGAAATAAACCTCAAAATTTTTCCAACGTGGAACCGATGAGAAGTAGATGGGAGTTGGGAAAAGAGCTGCAATGACAGGTGAGAACATGGAAAGTCTTCTGCAACAACGGGTGAAGGATGAAGATGAAGCCGGCGGAAGGCCTGCGATGGATGAAACTTTTGAATATTTCTACTACTGTCAATCAAATGAAAGTTGAAGACTTTTCTAATGCACTGGGTGAAAGTCTATTATTTTTTCGATGCAGCAGGTGAAAAACTAAAAATTTCTCTGAAACAGATAAATTCAGTAGGTTTTCAATGGGATTTGTAGGGGCTAGAAAGATGAAAAAAGTGGAAATGAAGTTATGCACTGAATTGCACAAAATCCAATGTTTTACAACAAAAAAAAGGACGCTTCCCTCAACCTGCCTTGCAATGGCGCAAGAAATCCACAACGGGGAAAACCCCCTTGACCCCTATCGTCCCCTTGAGACAGTCAGTTGAAGATGATAAGAAGATGAAGGAAGACAAATAAATGTACAATGGCATTTTTATAAAGAAGAATCACGACTGTATTCTGATAGAGAGGGAGTCACCTTGGGTTGTTATGAATAAATTATGAAAGGGGAACATCATTTTGTTATAGATGAAGGGACACCATATGACGATGGTATTGAAGCACATATGATGGATGCCTTGAGAAAAGGAATAATTGGACCATTCAAAGGGTAATATGTTCATGGTTGTGAGATGAACATAACCTCATCTTAGAAAAGATGGTACAGAAGAAGGAATAACTGAATGCCTCATGAAATCTTGGGAGGGTTCAGACCAGTAGAAGAATGTGTTGTTAAGAAGGTCAATGGGATATAATAAATTCAATGTTTTAACATTGATGGATTGTGTATATCTATAGGAATAACCTATGATGAACCTTGTATGGTTGCGTCATAGGTAAATAAAGAAGTAGAAAGATATCCATGTATCCTTTGCATGGACTAAAGCCAGAAGTTATTCTGAATTCAAAGACAAGATGGCATGGTCTCGTGGAGATAGACAGGGGATGACGCTTGCATATTGATAATAGTATTGCTAAACATACTATTTCTATTTTGATTGATCTTGGATCGAGTCCGAGCTATATCTCCCTTGGATTTGTTGAGATGTGCACTTTGAAGAAGTCAAATCATAGAAGGTCATGGTTAGTACAACTAGCCACTAGAACCAAGGAAAAGGTTAGTCAGGTGGTAAGGGAATTTCCTTTAGTTATGAATGGTCAGGTCACTTATGAAGATCTGAATGTTCTCCCACCTGGATCTTATGACATTGTGATTGGAATGGATTGGTTAGAAGCACATATAGCAAAGCTTGATTGTTACAACAAGACTTTTGCATGCTTGGATGAAGAAGGCATTAGAGGAAATTTGGGGTCTAAAATTGGCCTTATAAGAAAATGTGCCAAAATAAGTTTTTGTAAGTTGGAATTCAAGAATCAATAGAATTTCAATAAAATAAGTCAACCATAATGGTTGAATTGACATATTTGTCATTAAAAAAAACTACTTTTTTTGTTCGTATTTTCGACATATCTCATTGTGTTTTTACTCAAATTTTGATCAGGAGAGCTCGTTGGATGTGGAATTTGATTCCGCATCCAACGAGCTCTCTCGATCGAAATTTGAGTAAAAACACAGGGAGATATGTCGAAAATACGAACACAAAAAGTAGTTTTTTTCTTTCTTCCTCCAAAATTAATCAATATTTTTTTATTATTTTAACTATTATTTTATTATTTTTCTTAGGAGGCCCATTTTAGACCCCAAAATTCCTCTAATGAAACCTAAGGGTTGTGAAATGTGTTCTAAAAGTGATCTCTAGTAGGAAGAATGCAACAATGCAGCTGAAGAAGTTATGTGGGAAAGGTTGAAAAGTGTGTGCAGCTCATGTTTTGGAGGTAGCAGAGAATGATACTCCTAGGTTGGAGGTATTTCATATGTTACAGGAATTCGGGAATGTTTTCCCGATGAAGTTCCTTGGCTTCTCCAAAGAGGGGCATTGATATCACAAGTTGAATTCATGCCAGGAGATGCACCAATTTCCAAAACACCCTACAGGGTGAGTACACATGACTTTCTAGAGCTGATGATGCTGCTGCAAGAGTTCTGGGAAAAGAAGTATGTCAGGCCGAGTTTGTCCCCATGGGGAGCACCAGTTTGGTTTGAGAAATAGAATGATGATACACTCTAATTGTATATTGCTTCAGACAGTTAAACAAGGTAAGAGTCAAGGATGAAAATGTTCATAATACAACCTTCAGGGAAAGGTATGGTTCTTATCAGTTGTAGTGGTATCATTTGGTTTCACAAATGCACCAGCTACATTCATGTGCCTCATGAAAAATGTTTCCAGTAAGTATCAGGACAGGTTTTTTCTTGTTCTCCTTGATGGCATTCTTATTTGTTTTAGGAATGAGGAAGAACATGTGGAACATTGGAGGATGACTTTGAAATTGCTTAGGAAGCATAAGTTGTATGCAGGTTTGAGCAAATGTGACTTCTATGAGGATATAATTCATTATTTGGGTCGCATTATCTTAGATAAAGGAATATATGTGGACCCTGAACAGATGGAGGACATGATGTTGTGGCTTTCTCTAAGAAATGTAACAGATGTAAAATCTTTTTTGGGATGTGTAGGGTATTGCATAAATCTCACTGAAGAAGATCTTGCAAGTAAAATTTGAGTTTATGTATAGGATGAGGAAGCCTACATGTGAACTTGTAGCTCCATGAGGGAATGGCCCTTGTGTGTATGGGAATACATATGAGCACTTCGTGAAGGCTTAGATAGAATGACCTGAGCAGATAAGTATGGTTGTTCTCAATGAAACCTAGGGCAGGAAGCTACCATGTGCCATGAGAAGGGTCTTATGACTGAAAACAAGTTTTGAAAATTCAGATTGCAATCTCCTATGATGGTTTTTAATCATGCTAACCATGGATATGCTTGTCTTGCATTGCTTAATGTATGAAGTTTCTTGTTGCTAACTGTGACTGTTTGGCTGATTTAAAATTGTGTCAGGATGAAATGTTGTATGTGGATGTCTAGGTTTTGGGATAGCATGCATAAGTAAGGGTTAAGTACTCCCACTTTCAAATCCAAACAATATGAGGATGGCCTCATGGTTGCAAAAATCTGATCTTCTGTAGGAAGAAAAATTGTGAACTCATATTTTTAATTGACTATAAATGTTATTGATTGTTTGATATTGGGAAATCATGTATGCATGATATAGATTTAAAAATATATATATATGATTAAATTTTATGATGACATCTCATATAAACTACATACTTGTATGTAATGCAGGTGAGATTATGAAAGTACGCCCTTGGAGTACATAGCTTCTCGGAAGGATGTGTATGGGATACAGAGATACTCGAAAGGATGTATTGGGTGTACATGGCTCCCCAGAAGGATGTACTTGGATAGATAGCTTCTCAGAGGAATGTGTTTGGAATAGGTTTGGAAACCTATGATTGCAATTATTTTTATGATGAAATTTCATGTCAATTGCATGTTTATATATAATGGAGGTGGGATGATCAAAGTATGTACTGGATGTACATGGTTCCTCGAAGGGATGCACAGGGTGTACAGAGCTTCTTGAAGGGATGTGTTTGGAATAGGTTTGGAAACCTATGATTGAAATTTTATAATGACATATGATGTAATCTGTATGTCTATATGTAACAGAAGTGAGATGATGAAAACATGTACAAGGAGTACATTGATCCTTTGGAAGGATGTACTTGGGTACATAGCTTCTCCCCCCTTCCAGCTAGGCACCGATATGTATCATTGGGGACACCCAGAGTGTAAGACATCCAGTTAGACTTCTTTCCACACAAATTCATTCTGTAAGGGGACCGTCACGAGAGTGGGGGCTCCGTGAAGAGAATAACCCCTAGGTATTATGATGTTTGGTAAGCATTGGTAGGCACTTGGAGGAGGTGTTGGGCCCTTAAGCTACACGTGTAATTGAGCACCCCAGGAGGTGTTAGGCTCTAAAGAGGGGCTGATCGGATCTCAATTAAGAGATGCTATACATATAAGTGTTGGATTACTTGACAAACCATGGTTGACTTTATCCAATTACACATGTGCATAATGATTTAGCTAAGATTTTTGAAAATATTGTTAAGAAATAAATCCTGCAAAAATGAATCTTACATGTGGATTAAAATGTTATGGTGCTTGGAAAGGAAGCGCCTAAGCATTGGTGAGCATTAGAAGAGGTGCTAGGATCTTGAGCAGAGATTCCATTAAAGCACCCAAAGAGGTGTTGGGATGAAGAATGGAGCTGTTTGACCTCGATTGAGAGGTATTTTTAGGTGATCGGATGCTTGCAGAAAATTGGCTAACTTTTAATGCACACCCTAGAGAGCACCAGAAGGGTGGGTATGCTTGAGGGGTTGTATTGCAGAGAAGAAGTACCATCCTTGTGTGGGGTGGGTCAGGTTTTGTTGGTGCCATGGTTGTATAAATCCAAGTCATATACCTATGTAACCAAAGAAGATACTTATGCAGATAAGTATTTGGTTCACTTGAAAACTCCTTGTCAATTTTATGTCAATATACATGTGCATGTGATTCATCTACGATTTTGAAAAATATTATGAATACTAACATGGGAATTGACTCATTTCTTGGAGCTTGAGAATAGGTATTGTTGGTTTCCAAAGAAACTGGAAATGTTCCAAGCTGAGGATAAGGATTCTCTAAGACCAAAAAAATATCCTGTGGTGTCTCCTAATTCATGCAAGCGAGGAATTGAAAGAGTTCCTGATCATTCCATTTGAGATATAAAGGTGCATAGGAAGCACTGCAGTCCTGAAGAGCATACGTGGGAGCTGGAGTATGCCATGCGATTGGCACATCCATTTTGTTCAATTCTATAGAGCACTGAGGGCGGTGCCAGTGTAGAAATTGTTAATTTTTGTAAAGCACTGAGCATACTGCTATTAAAGGGGGAGGGGAATGTAACACCTCAGTTTTGATCCCATGGTATTGAATTGCATATGATGTAAATATTGTATTTAATCGTGGTGTGGAGCTCAAGGAAAAGGCCCTACCATGGATTTAGTGTTTTATGTTTCGGCAATTAAAATTTATGCCGATGGTTTATGTGCTATCCAGGCACAATATGTTTGATACATCATGTAAAATTCTAATTAATAAAAATACCATGAGTAGTTATGCGTTGTAACGTTAAAGACATGGGGGAATTATTTAACAAGGAATAGGGAGGGGGAATTATTCAAACCTTTGATCCTATGGGGAAAATCCATATGTCAAATGGAAAACCCATCAAGTTGTCAACCACCCTTTTTCTTCTTTATGCCCAGTCATCTAAAATTGGTGAGGGAATCTATTGCCTTGGGATGGGAAAGGTATGGAGGTCAAATTCGAATTTTGGGAGTTACCCATTTTTGGGAAAACATTTTTTTGGCTTCTTGGGAAAATAAATCCTGGGAAATTCCTTTCCAAGCCATTATTCACCCATGAGTTTGCTTCCTCACACAACTAGAGATAGCAGGGTCATTCTTCCTCAAGTTTTTTTTGTCTCCTTCATTTTTCCCATGGATGGGAATTCGATTTGGGCAATGCTCAGTAGATGGGATCCTCCTTGGGCATTTTTGTTGTGGTTTTCCTCATTGTCGTAGCTCGAAAATTCCTTCTTCTTCTTTTTTTTTTTCAGTGAATGTGCAGCAATGATTCACATTTTGGGGGTTTCAAGATGTCGTTTTTGGTATTCCTCCTGTAGTTGAGATTGATGCGCATTTTCCCCATGATTTCCTGATTTTTCCCTCACCGTTCCATGCCCATAAATTCATTTTTTGTGTTCTTAGGCATGCACAACCAATGGGTGGGACAGAGCCATGAGTGGGTACTCGTTGGATGTGGAATTTAATTCCACATCCAATGAGCTCTCTTGATCAAAATTTGAGTAAAAACACAGGGAGATATGTTGAAAATACGAACAAAAAAAATAGTTTTTTTATGATACCTATCCCCAATTTTATATTAAAAAATTGTTTAAGAGGTGCTCCCTTTCTGAATTCTAAATCATTTTGATTGGATAATACATGATGACATGGAATTTGTATTATTTTTGGAATTCCCATTTTAAACTGAAATTTCCTCTAAACCATCCACCCCCTCCCTTGCAATTTCCCATTTTTCCACCCTCCCCCCTCCGACCATGATACACCATCCATCGACATTCACCCATCACTCCACCCCATCCCATAACTTAGTCCCCTCCCCCATATTCCCCCACCACCCTCATTTCCTCTTCCAGGGTGGCCCATTCCATTCTACAACTAGTTGGGATTTATCACCATACAACACCACTTCGCCCACTCCAGTCTACACCCTCTCTCACCGTGCTCTCTAGTTTTATAGCCAAAATCAATGTGGCTATATCATCCGCTATGCCATCCACCCTAGAATTAGAGCAAGTTTAACAACCCACTACTCCACCTGCCACCCTCAAGGACCAGCCAACTACTCCACCTGCCATCCCCCAAGACCATCCTGTCATCTTCATAGTGAGATTGATTAGTTTATGAAAATATTGTGCAACATTAATGAAAATTAACATAGGAAGTAAATTTTATTAGTTATCTTATTATTTCAATGTTGCAAGGTGGCATTGTCGAGAGAGTTGGATCATGGAGGAGGGTATCTCGATCACCACTTACTATCCCATCTGAGGTGAGCTATTTAAGATTTGAAAACTTAATTTTGTTTTTTAAATTGTGTTTTATAGTTCTATAATTTTCTATAGGAGTTGACATTTGTTTTTTGTCATTTCACTGCCCAAGGGGAGTTGGTCAAAGTGGCTAGAAGAATCAAGCTTCCTCTACTTAGAAGAAGAGAAAGATCAATTTTGGAGGTGCACTTGGGAGCTTCGAGGGTGGGTAGGAGGATTGAGAGACCCTCCTATGTACACTAGCCATGATGTGGAATTTTGGCACGAGTTGCCATATTTTGTATAGGGCACAAGTTTCGATTGTATAGACAATGGGAATGATGTTCCATTTTTCACTAATACTGTATATGATTGGATATTTATGTATATGAATATATCATTTTGCACTTATTTATATTACTTTTCATTTGATGACATATTTGCGTACATTATGTCGAATGTAGTAGTAGATTACAGTTGATACGCTTGCAATACTTATTGTTGACGAAGCAATAAAGATTGTATGTTCACAATAAAATGCATAAATTTTTTAACACTGTAGGTTAGTTAACAACAAAAATAGCATAAACATGTACAATATCAATGATAATTTTAAATACCAAATACCAAATCTTGTAAATCATAGTGAAAATACCTAGCTTGGCCCTTCACCCCTCGACCCTTCCATTTGTTTTCTTGGCTTTCCATACCTAGCTTCGGCATTGTTATTGTAGACATAAACCCTAAGGACCTAGACCTAACTATACACCTAACCTAAAATCCTAGCTTTCTACCCTTCCAAACTCTTCCTCCCTTCTCCATATCCTAACCTACTCACTTACCTTTCCACCTCTCCTCTCTTATTTCCCAACCCTATGCTTCGAATATCATACTCCTATCCTTAGCCTATAGTATAATACCTTGGCCCCATTTCAAAACCACTTCTCCAGACTTAGCATCCCTACTAGAACTCTACATATTATTGACATTTCCAGCCATACATAAGAAGTTTTGATAGTGATCTACATGTACAGTTGCATTACTAAAATACCAAAAAGACCTCTAAAAAAATCTATGAGATACCATCTCTGTTGAGGACTATCATATAGGTACTGGTTGGCACTCTTGACTTGACTGGAAATTACTATTTGGGATAGTCATAGTAAAATTTGTCTTGCATGAAAATACATTTAGTTTGATAGCCCCATTCATTGACCAAGTTGGACTTGACAATGCTTGTAGTCCACTTGTATTTACCTAACAATTGTCTTCCTAATTGCAAGCTTGAAATTTACATAGCTATTGCATCTTTAGTTTGACTACAAGTAAAATTTTGGGACAGTCATACTTGGCTAAAAGTTATCATTGGTTTGACAGTCTTATTCATTATCCAAATTGGAATAGAAATAACTTGTTTGCCTTTGGTATTTACATAGTAATCATTGTCTCATTTTGCAAGATAGAAATTGATATTGGAATGATCTTGTCTTACTATTTCATAGTATTGATGAGATGAGAATCATATTGAACATGATTTTTGTTGGCTTGCATTTATTACATCTACTTGGAAAACCTTGATTTTGATAAATTTGACAATTTAAATCATTTGAAGTTGAAGTTGACATTGCTTACTCTCATTGAATACATACATATTTGTTATGCTATTGTTGAGCACTTTCCATTTTAACGATCTCTTGCACTTGTTTCTTTGGCATAGGCTAACTGAAGTTTAAGATTTAGCATGCATAACCTAGGGTTTAGAATCAACGAGGAAACCATAATGCTAACTGAGGTTTAAACGTTAGCATACATAGCCTAGGGTTTACAATCAATGAGGAAACCATAAACCTATGAGGGAAACCCTAATATCAACACTACCTAACCATATCATGTGGCATCTTATAAAGTAACCTTTTGTTTGTCTATGAGCATGCCTAGGATTGTAGTCATATGTCACATATTCTTTATACACTAATCAAATGAGATATTCTTTATGGTTTATCATGCACAAATTGGACAAGTTGATTTTAATCAATGGGGAAAATTTAACCCTAACGAGGAAACTATTTTTGACTTGGCTGGAAATCATTCTTAGTTTGACAACGCTATCTTCATAAAAAGTGGATTGATTGGGGTCTATGTCAATGTATGTGGGTTGCAAAATAGGTTGACTTTGTATGATATGATGATAACATTCCATCAACACCACTAACATTCTTCAACCACATGCATAAATGAAAGGAAAATTACATCTAATGTTTTTCGCAATCACCCAACCAACCATTAAATAAAATATTGAATCATCCTATAGTGTTTCACCCCCCTCTTTCACAAGAAATATTCATTATGATTATTGGCTTGCAATCATATATTCTAGCTATATGGTCTATTCTAAGTATGTGGTTTATTCTAGCTACATCTATTCTAGGTATATGGTCTATTGGTTTCTACTTAAGTGAGACCAATAAATCTAATTATCTAAAACTAATGAGTTCATAAAACTCTAGTTCTTAGTTGCATGTGTAAATGTGTAAACACTATTTTTTAGGTTTTGTGTTTGTAGTTCATGAAACACTATTTTTTTTTCTATTTGTTATTGTATATTAGGTATACAGTCTAAGTGTATATAAACAAGTGAGACTAACATAGAATTTGATCTCTATGTATTTGAATTTCTTTCAATTCATGAAACCCCGGTTGGCTTGGTACTTGTAATCCATGTATGTGTCTCTACTTCTATTTCATACAATTATTTTTTATACCTGTAATTAGTAAAGCCTTAGTTTCTTTGTTGTACCAAAGGTACATATATTCTCGATAAATGGTATATTGGTTTCTAGTTGAGTGACACTAACAAATCTAATTATCTAAACTTATTGAGTGCATAAACCTTGGTTTTTAGTTCTATATCTAAAACGTGTGAACCATAGTTTTTAGGTTTGTGGTTTGTAGTTCATGAATCCCTAGATATGTTGTAGTGCAGGTACATATATTCTGGGTATATGGTCTACTAGTTTCTAATTGAGTGAGAATAACAAATATAATGATATATACCTAATGAGTTCATAAACCCTAGTTTGTAGTTCTATGTCTAAATTTGTGAACCCTAGTTTTTTTTCTACTTGTGCATGTAGCTTATGTATATGGTTTAATTATTTCTACATAAATGAGACTAACATAGCACATGATCTCTATGTATGTGAATTTATAATTCATAAAACCTTGGTTTGTAGTTATATGTGTAAATTTATAAACCCTAGTTTTTAGGTTTATGATTTGTAGTTCGTGAAACCCTAGTTTTTTTGCTATTTTATCTTCTATATTAGGTATACGGGCTAAGTGGTTCTACATAAGAGAGAATAAAATAATACATCATCTCTATGTATGGGAAATTATTTCAATACATGAAACCCTAATTGGCTATATACCTTTAATTCATGTATGAGTTTTTACTTTTAATTCATACAATTATGTGTTTCTACTTGTAATTCATGAAACTCTGTAGATGGTCTATTGGTTTCCAGGTAATAGCATGCGATGAGAACAATAGAGTCAAAGGTTCATTGATCTGACCTCTGGTTTTCAAGTTATGTCGAGCTAAAAGTCGCATGAAAATGTCATTCAAGGACACTCGACGACTCTCAGTCCGGGAGCAAAAAACCAAACAGAGCAGCAAGATTGCATGCTATTGGATTTGGAAAGTGTGTATGGGAAATTTCAATATGGGAACACTACCAAGAATGGAACGGTGGAGAGTTTTGTAGAGTTGACTCACCAATGTGAGAGTTGCATTGAAGGAAACTAAGAAAAACTCTAGTTTATGAAACTAATGCACAATGAAGTCTCTAGGCCATGAAAACATGATGGAGAGGGCCACTAGAGGTAATGTCATTCCAAGACACCAATGGAGTCAATGGATCATCGATCTGAACTCCAGTTTTCAAGTTATGTCGAGTTGAAAGTCACATGAAAATATCGTTCAAGGACCCTTGGTGACTCTTGGTACGTGAGCGAAAAAACAAACGCTGCAGAAAGATTGAATGTTGTTGGATTGAATAAGTGTGTATGGGAAATTTCAATATGGGAACACTACCAATAATGGAACAGTGGCGGGTTTTGCAGAGTTGACCCACCAATGCGAGACTTCCATTGAAGGAAAATAAGAAAAACCCTAGTTTACGAAACCGATGCACAATGAAGTCACTGGACCATGAAAACATGGTGAAGAGGGCCTCTAGAGGTAATGGAATACCACGAGACCAATGGATTTGTCATATCAGTGATACGACCTCTGGTTTTCGATTTGAAAATTGCATGAAAATGTCGTTCAATGACACTTGGTGACTCTCGATCCAGGATTGAAAAATAAATGGAGCATCAAGATTGCATGTCGTTGGCTCCAAAAAGTGTGCATGGGAAATGTTGATATGGGAACACTACCAAGACTAGAACAGTGGAGTGTTTTGCAGAGTTGACCCACCAATGAGAGAGTTTCATTAAAGGAAACTGAACAAAACCCTAGTTTATGAAACCAATGCACAACAAAGTTAATAGGAAATTAAAATGAGGTGGAGAGGGTCCCTAGAGGTAATGGCATGACAAGAGACCAACGGAGTCGACGACATGTTGATTCGGCCTTCGGTTTCCGAGTTATGCTGATTTTAAAGTGGCATGAAAATGTCATTTAGGGACACTTAGTGACTCTCAGTCTGGGAGCAAAAATAAAATGGAGAGGCAAGATTGCATGCCGTTGGCTTTGAAAAGTATGTATGGGAAATGCCGATGCGGGAACACTAACAAGACTGTCATGGTGGAGGGTTTTACAAAGTTGACCCACCAATGGGAGAGTTAGATTAAAGGAAACTGAGCAAAACCATAGTTTATAAAATCGATGCACAATGAAGTCACTGGGCCATAAAACCACAGTGGAGAGGGCCCACTAGAGGTAATGGAATTCCAGTAGACGAATAGAGTTGACATTTTTTCGATCCGACCTTCAGTTGTCGAGTTATGTCAAGTTGAAATTCACATGAAAATGGGGTCCATGCAACGCTAGAAATGGTGCATTGGCCCTACAAAACTCTGTTCTCACCAGCTGGGGGTGGCTTTCCCATGGAGGCCACACCCAAAAACACTTGCAGGAGCCAACAGAATAAAAAATTGCCTCTCGATTTGGTTTTTGGAGCCCAACCTTGAATTGGATAGGCATCCCAGAACGACTTTTGCAGGCTTACTGCAAATTCCCATAGAACATTGAGAAGGAGTCTAATGGATGAACCATCGATTCCATTAGGATCATGGCAAGGGATTATGGCTAGGGTGGCCTCCCTCCCGACTCTGCATGGCACGAGCATGCCTTTAGGCCAGATTTTGAAAACTAGGGTTTCGCCATAGTGGGGTCCATGTAACCTTGGAAATGGTGCACTGGCCCTGCTTGGCCCTGTGTCGGGTGGCCTGGGGTGGCCTTCACGTGTCGCCCATGCCCAAACACACCTGTAGGAGATGACAGATTTGGAAATCGCCGTCTGATTTTGTTTTTGGACCACAACCTTGAATTGGCCCATGCATCCTTGAATGGCTTTTACAGTCCTACTGCAGCTCACCATAAAACATTGGTCAGGGATCCGATCGATGAACTGGTGGTTCCCATTAGGGGGGAATTTTGAGGTAAAAAATGAGCCTAAAAACAAAAAATGTACTATCAAAATCAACTTTAGAAGAATCAATCACATTTGAGAGAATGACATCATCTATAATAGTTGAGGTGGCATTGGTTGAGTTAAAGATGCTTATTTGTCAAATTCTAAAGGGTGAATAAAAACTCATAATTAACCATAACAATGTTGTAAGAAAAGTACTGATAATTAAAATAGTACTCATAATAGTTTTGAATATAATATTAATGTATTAAAATACTCTTAAAGTACTTAGACAAAAGTTACTCTTTATATTTTAATATAAAATAAATTACAACACAAAAAAAGTAAATGCTATATTAAAAACCAAAACTATGTCAATATATAAGATACATTTTAAATAATAAATTAATAATGACAAAACCTTTATTCAAGATCAAAATAATTTAATATCTTATAATAAAAATAATTTAATGATAATTTTTTATTTGTTTTTTAATATTTAATATAAATAAATGTATATTAATTTTGTATTATTATTAAAATATATTTAAATCAATACTGTTTACATAAAGAGATTTAATAATTAAATTTTTCTTTGTTTTTAATTATTTAATATACATAAATATATAATAACTTATTATTATTTAAATATAAAAAATATATTTATATATTTTATTAAAATAAAATATTATATGTATTTTCATGTTTTTGTAGAAATTTATATTTAGATATTATTGTTGGCTTATATTGATTTATTTTAATAAAAAAAATTATATTATATTAAATAATGATTATATATATATATTATTATGTGTCCTTGAATTTTAAAGAAACATCACTTTTTTTGAAAACATATTTATTTATTTTATTATAATATTATATTAAAAAACGATAAATTTGTATATATGCTTAATGGTATTTGTTTTACATGTATTGAAATTTTTTCAACCACGTTATTAATTAACTTTATTAAATTAAAAATATATATTATATATCTAGAATAAATCTTAATAAAAAATATTAAAAAGATAAAAATAAATAAAATAATAATAAAATTTTATATTTATATTTTAAAATTGATTTTTATTTTTAATAAATATAAATTAGATTTATATTAAGAATATATATTATTTAAAGAAACAATAATTTATTTATATAAAATTAATTTTATGTTTAAAATTATAAATTCATAGTTTTATAAACCTATTTTAAATAATGAATAAGTAACTTATATTTCAAACTTCAAAATTAATATATTTTATTTTATTTTATAAGTACATTACTTTATTAGTACATTCATCATATTATATTCAAAAACAATTTATGTATTTAAAAGTACTACTTTTAGTCACATTAAATATTTTTTTTATTGATTTTATTTTTGTCATCTTTTCAAATTAACTTAACCATAGTTACATTGGTTTTAGTGTAAAAGGTGAGTTGTAAATATACCTCCCCCACAAAATGCCTAACTTATAATATTTTATTATATCTCTTATGAGGCCCATTTTAAACCTCAAAATTCCCCTAATTATTGGGATCATGGCATGAGATTATGGCCAATGTGGCCTCCCCATGACTCTGCACAAAAGAGGCATGCCTCCAGGACAAATTATGCAAACTAGGGTTTTGCCCCAGTGGAGTGTAAGTGCAATTACCCAATGTCATTCAATATAGCCATATGGATCCTCTATGTTGCTAATTGCCTCCATCAATCTCTCGTTTTATGAATGCAACAAGAATTAACATACCTTGGTTGAGTTCTTGTTTGAAATTGTCTTTAGATGAATCCTCATTCCAACAATCAAGTTTGTGAAGTCATAGACCACAAAACCTGGTTTGTAGTCCAAAAATACATGACCACTAGTTCTTCTTGATTTCCCATCTAGTGTAATATATTCACCCTCAACCACCATCGAGCCAGCATGAAATTTATTTCCTTCATCATCAATCAATGATCCATTCAGGATTTGCTTACCTCAAATGCATTGTTCTGACCAATAATCCATGCCCTATTCATTGTATTTCTGGGAAACAACTGCATATATCTGTCCTGGTTGTACAAGATCTGAGATATGGTCATAGTCTATCAAAATCGTATACTGACCCTATTATAAGTGGGTTGTTTCAATGACTACATGTGGGTCCACTGCAAGTCACACATGATCCCAATAATTAATCCAATCCATGCATTTGCATTCATCCCATTCACCAATGCTACAAGGGCTGCAAAAAAAAGAAAGTTTTTGAGTCCATATTTCCAATAGGGGATTGTTTGAGATTCAAACCGAATGAAATCCACGTGTTCCTCGTACTATGCCACAACTATAGGAACAGGATTGATCTATGTCAACCACTTTCCAAAAATTCCTTATGGGCCTTCCTGCCCCTATTGATGTATGTTGCACTTTAGTTCATTCTGACATTGTTGCAGAGCACCATTGAACTATGGATTTTGCATCTTTGATATGGGGGTTTCTAGTAAACCTCATCTCCTTCCTTCGTAGTGCGGCCTTGATGCATGCACCGTCCCCTCATGCCCACCTTTGTCATGCTCGGTGTCAAAGTAGTTCCATATATGCGACACACTGTAAGTCTTATGTACCATACTCATCCATTGGAAGACTTGGGATTTTTGAACTGGCTTGTGCAACCATCTGACCATATCCAATGCTGATCCATCTATATATCTCTGTCCTTTAGCTGATCATAGAAAATTAAAAAACAATGTTGCACATAATGCATATCATGGCATCTATCATCACTTATGTAAAATTTTGTCTCCTTCTGTATTATCCTATTGTTAATGTTTCTCTTAGGTACATGCTTATACGTAATATGTACCATGATGCTGACTTGGTTACAATGGTAGTATTGACTCTGAATCTCATTTTGTGGCTGAAGGGTGTAGTTTTTTGCAAAATCCATAATCGACAATATGGTCCCAATGGAAAATCTGTCCCTACATTTTCTATACTACTCATTGTGGGAATTGAACCCAAGTAATAGAACAATTACACTTACAAAATTGCTAATCAAACATGCAAAATTACCAACAAATGAGACTGAAATTGGAGCATAACACTAATCTGTATTGAATAAGTGTACAATAGGCAACCTTATGAATTCATAGGATGCTACAATATATAATTACATGAGATATTCGAATGCATAAGGATTCCATTCGAAATAGTCAAAAAGTGTGCTTACTAAATCTAGTCGAATCCCCCATAGGTGCATAAAGAAGTTTCCAAATCCACTTAGAGACTTAGGAATTGGAAAATTCAAGTAGGCAAGCTAATAAGGGATGAAACAAAACTCATACATGCTTTGATTAGGAGAAAAGGATGGAGGATGATGTGGGACAAAAACAAGTCAACTACACCTAGTCTTGCTTTCTCTTTTGCCTTATGTTGTAATCTCATAGATCACATAGGGTTACCAATAATACACATTAAAATCATACATACATAACAAAAACAAGAGAGAAGAACAAGTAGGTAGAATAATAGATTATATTATAATGAAATGGTCCATAGAATACATATAACTGAACTGAGTTCTCATCTGGCTCAACAGCCTAATATATATGAATTACAAAACAGTTGCAAATAACTACCTGTCGGTTCGGTCAACCGACACGAACTTATGTGGCCAAACTAATCTCTAATTAGTTAGCTGATTGACTTAGTCAGCTAATCGACTAAGTCGAATATAGTTCTAGTTGGGTTTACTGAGCTGCTCCTCCAGGCATACATTGAAAAATTACCTAAGTTGCTCACCTTGGTACAAAATCTCTCCACCAAATGCCCTTTATTTGAAGTTGGTGGATCTAGACTACTAGCTCCCCAACCTGACCAAGTACCCCAGAGGACAAGGATTGTGGCGGTCATAAGTTTGACATTTCAAAGAAACCCCGATAAACAAGCTGCAATTGTCACAAGTCAGACTACATCTGTCATCCCAACCGTCTCCGAACCCCACCCACCAGCCTTTGAACCGACCAGAGATGAGGAAGGAGAGAACATGGATGAAATAAATCAAAAAATTGACAAACTGTTCTTTGACCTTCAGGAAGATTCACCCCCACAGATCCATGACCTATCACCCGACCATATCTCCACCAACCTAATCACACCTGACCATTTACCAATGCCATCACGACCACCACCCAACCCAGAACCGGCAATCAAACCAACTGCATCAGGACCACCTCCACCATAACCATTAGCACCAACAACATCTGCATTTGGACCCTCTGTGCACAACCAACTAGATGCACAACCTACTGCAACAATCATCCAACCAACCCAACCATAAATACCTTCAACCAATACTGACCAACAACTAGCCAACCTAATTTTGACTCTTACAAGTACACAGGTGCCAAAGCAAGCAGAGTAGCAAAAGCACAAAAAGAAGAAAGACAAAAAAATGACCATCAATGCCAGATGAAAATGGTCCACATCAGTCAACTTGGGCCAACCACTACAGTCGATACAACCAAGCTGAGGGCTGGAGAATTAGGGCAACTTTTGGAAACACTAACAATCAAAGAAAAGACAAGGATCCAAAACAAACATAAGGATCTCGACGATAATGAAAAAGAACAAGTTGAGTTCCTTAACAAATGCAGAAACCTTGTGTAATCTGTGCTACCATGACCGACAGAGGTCGACACCAACAAGCCGCTAGAAACATCTTATCAGTTGTTTGAGAGAATGGTGTCAATGCTACAGGAACAGATGTAGGACATAAGAGAGGAGCAGAAAAATGAAACAACTTGACTGTTGATGCAGCAACATATAGCTTTTTCAGAAGCATACAAAGTACTGCAAGATCACATGGAGCAGTCAGCCATTACTGAAGAAGTACTACGAGACTGGCCTGCTTATTATGGGTAATTCTATCAGCAAACCCGATAGACCCGATAAAAAATCCAAGCACTCGAGAAGAGAAAAAGCACAGAGGAAGCACTTAGAAGCACAATTGAAAATCAAATAGTGCTCGAAATAGCCAAATTACAGAAGTTCGAGTGACAAGCACATCAGACTGCATCTACCCACAGATGAAATGACTTTTTGAAACAACAGAGGAAAAGGACCAATTTATGGGTCCCTACATGGAAAGAATAGCAAAACTTTCCATTCAAGAAAAAATGTTGATATTATCAAGTCTGACTACATTAACCATCGACATCCAAAAAGTACTACAAAGTTGGACTGAATTCCAACATCAACTAGGAGTAACAGCTAAAGCAATTGTTGAAGTCTGTGTACAGAAGAGACCAACCATCAGACTTCATAGCCCATGAAGATCAAACACAGAAATAACTACTTAGGACAGGCAAAGAAATTTTGGTACCTCCTTATTTCTTCAAAATGAAGAAATGTTTTGTCTGTGGGGGAGACGTTGGAGGAGGAAGTCGGTAAATCTGACTAGAGCTATAGCTGACTTAGTTGATTAGATGACTAAGTTGATCAGCTGACTAATTAGAGATTAGGTCGGCCACATAAGGTCCTGTCGGTTGACCGAACTGACAGGTAGTCATTTGTAAATGTTTTGTAATTCATATATATTAGGCTGTTGAGCCAGATGAGAACTCGGTTTAGTTATCTATATTATATGTACCATTTCATTATAATATAATATGTTATTCTACCTACTTGTTCTTGTCTCTTGTTTTTGTTATGTATGTATTCCTTTAATGTGTATTATTGGTAACCCTATGTGATCTGTTAGATTACAACACCTTATTTCTAAATAAAATAGGCAGCTTTGCAAAAAAAATAGATATGCACTTTGGAGGATGTGGAATAAAGTAGACATGCTAAATTTGGTTTCCAGGAGGTTTCCCAAGTTCTCCATGACCCAGTTTTAGCAAGTTTTACTTCTATGACATGTAGAAGACAACTTGCATAGAGTGGAATATAGGAAACTAGGAAAATAAGACAAAAATGAATTAATTAATGTCTAAGGTAGGTTAACTATGGTTTGATTATTTTAACAGCCCCCCTTAAGCCTAAATTTATGAGTAAATATCAAAAAACTATAAGGCCTAGCACCAAGGCTTAGTCATCCTTTATATACTGCATGTCCATTTAATCATGGAAAGAGGCAAAAACCCAGTGGAAAAATCCTCCCTTAAACATGGACAATAAAACAAAATTTGAAAATCTTGTCATTAATCATGCTTCACAGCATGAACAACAATCCCCAGCAATGATTTGAGATTGTTGAATGTCTTCTCACAAAAAACTTTAGTAAATATGTTTGCTACTAATTCTGAATATGCACAGAAGAGTAGGTGAATGGTGCCATCATGCACAAGCTGTCTGATGTAGTGCATATGGATCTCAATGTGTTTGGTTCTCTATATCTGAATTGGATCATTGCAGATTTGAATAGTTCTCTTATTATCACAATAGATAATTGTTGAAAACTGTGATTCAAAGCTACACTCACCAAGTATTCCCTGCAACCATAAACATTGAGTTCCTACATTTAGAACTCCTCTGTACTCTACTTCTGTAGATGAGAGTGCTATGGCACTCTGCTTCTTGCTTGACTAGCTAATTGGTCCTTCTATAATCATGAAAACATATCCTAATGTTTAATTTCAATCTATGTTGTCACCTACCCAATCACTGTCAATAATTCCAATCAAATCAAGATCAAATTTAGCTTTGTAGAAGATCCCATGAGTTCTTGTTCCTTAAACAAAGTTAAAGATCCTTTTGGTTGCTCTCCAATGAATCTCATGAGGCTGATCCATGTATCTTGAAGCCACACTAATTGCATAATAAATATCAGTTCGATTGTGTGTAAGGTAAAGCAAACACCCAATAAACTTCCTATAATGTGTATTATTTACAATAGGAGAAGAACATGCTTCTTCAAGCTTAACTCCTTAAAGGAAAGGAGTCTTGCATGGCTTGCAATATTTCATGTTGAACTTGTTCAACAAATCTAAGGCATACTTGGATTGATGTACTTTGATTCCATGTTGAGATTGAGCAATTTTGAGACCCAAGAATTGGCTCAACAACCCCAAATCAGTCATAGAAAATGCATGGTTCATTGCATCCTTCAAGGAGGCAATCTCTTTCTTTGAACTTCCTTTAATCAGAAGGTCATCCACATACAAGAAAATAATCATCAAAGAACCATGAATCAAATTCAAATAAATATTAGGATCAGACTTGCATCGAACAAAACTCAATGACAGCAGAAAGCCATCAATCTTGGCATACCAAGCCCTGGGGGCTTGCTTGAGCCCATACAATGATTTCTTTAACTTGCATGCAAAAGATGGATTAGAAACAAAAAATTGAGGTTGCTGCATGTAAATCTCTTCAATGATATCTCAATTTAGGAAAGCACACTTCATATCCATGTGAAGTACCTCCCACTGCTTCAAAGCTACAATGGCTAAAGCTAGCCTTATGGAGTCCATCTTTGCCTCTGGTGCAAAGGTTTCATTGTAGTCAATACCATGTACCTATGAGTAGCCCTTGGCTATCAATATTTCCTTATATTTCAAAGGTGAACCATCAGCAACAAAGTTAGCCTTGAAAACCCACTTACATTGAGCTAGCTTCCTCCCTGGGGGAAAATCAACCAGTTCCCAAGTGTTGCTCTTCTGGAGCGAGATGAATTCTTCTTTCATGGTTGTTTTCCATATTGGATCATGTGATACATATTCATATGTCTCTGGGTCTGATTCAAGCATCATATAGCACTTCTCTACAAACAAAGGGTCTTTCATACATAGGGCACTCTCAAATTGAGATCTAGTCCTCCTAGGATCACTAGAATTTCCAGCTAGTTCCCCAGCTGCATGAATGGTATTTGCTGCCCATTTTGGTCTTGTAGGACTGTTAGGATCTGTAACTAAATCTTCATTATCAGACATATCATAATCAGCAAATTCATTTATCTCTCCACTTAAATTCAATGGTTCTGGTGGTGAAAAAGACTCTCCAACTTCAACTGCTACTAAAGCCTCTTCTTGGAACTGAACACTCCTTTCAATGAAGGATTTTTTGTGCTCAAGTTGATCATCTTGTACCCTTTTGAATATTCAGAATACCCAATAGATAGGCACTCTTGGCTTTGGGGCTGCAAAGCCTTTCTCTTTTCAATTGGAATTCTAGCCCAAGCCTTTGAGCCAAAAATCCTGAAATGGGTCACATCTGGCCTATACCCACTCCAAGATTAGAAAGGAGTCATATCATCAATATATTTATGAGGCACCCTATTCTAGATGTAGGATGCACAGTTTATAGCCTCAGCCCAAAACTTTGGTGGCAAAGTCTTAGCCTCCATCATACAGGTTGCCCTCTCCTTCAGTGATCTGTTCTTTCTCTCAGCAACACCAATTTGCTGTGGTGTAAGGGATTGAATACTACATTTGAATACCTACACATTTACAATATTGAATGAAATTAGACTTGACATACTCACCACCATTGTCATATCTGAGGATCTTGAGTCTCCTCCTAGACTGGTTTTCAACCAAGGCCTTAAAGACTTTGAAGAGGTCAAAAACTTCATACTTATGCTTTAGGAAGTAAACCCAACAATACCTATAAAATTCATATATGAAGTTCAATGCATATTTGGATTGACTCATATAAATATGGGGAAATGGACCAGAAACATCACTATGGATCAACTCAAGAGGTGCAGAGGTTCTCTCATGACTAGCTCTCTCAAATTTGTGCTTTGGATGTTTTCCTAGGATACAACCTTGATAGACTCCCTTGGAAAACTTATTCTTTGGTAACCGTATGACCATATCATTTTCACTTAGATCAAAAAGATACTTATAGTTAATATGGCCAAATATTTCATTCCAAATCTTGCTTGCCACATTAGCATGAATCAGAAGAGAAGGGGGGTTTTAGTAGGGTAGAAAATGGGAAAACAATTATACCTTCAAAGTGTGATCAGAAACACCTTTTGCAATGACTTTACCATTCGATATCTCTGCTATCTCAACAACATCAAGGGAGAAGATGACCTTCTTTGGATACCATGTGTGATTCATTTGATACACTGACAAGAGGTTAGAGGCAAGAACTGGAACATACAACACATTATTGAACTTACCATGATAAAGATCAATCCTTCCTTTCCCCAAAGTGTGAGTGAGAGAGTCATCTCCCAGCACTATTGGTGGACCTTTCAACATGTCAAGAGAGGACAATTCCTCCTTTGTCGAAACCATTTGTTTAGAAGCTCCAGAGTCTATGATGAAGCTAGGTGAGCTTGATGTGCCAACAACCAAAGCATGTACTCTCTCTCTATCCTTTGAATTTGATTCTCCTTCCCTCTTCTTTGAGCAATCAGGAAGGGAGATGTTATTCTTCTCCAGGATTTCGGTCAACATGTCAATTTTATTCTTCATACAGGAGCTCTTAGGATGATATCCCTTACTGTAGTATGTGCACTTGCTTATTTCTCCTTTGTTCTTCTTCTTTTGGAAGTTCATCTTGGAGCCTTGGGGCTCCTCTTGAGACTTGTTCTTGTCTCTCTTTTGCTCAGGTGTTTTGTTATATTTCTTCTTGTCTTTTAAATCCACCCTCGATTAACCAACAACCAAATATTGGTATTTGGAAGGTTTGATGGTGCCGATCATCACCAATTTATCTTGTTCCTGTGTGAGGGATTCCATGAAATCTGCAAGCTTAAGCATCTTCTAGGCTCGATATTTCAACTTGGTGGCATGGAAGGTTGAAGAAAACACTGAATAGTTAGGTATAATATTTTAGAGTATTTCCAAAAATATTTTCTCTTCCTTCTTTTCAATTCCACACTATTTTAGCTACAAAATAAGGGCTTTAAACTTGGAAAAATAGAGTTGCAAGGATTCAAAGCTGCCAGGACTCAAAGAGATCAATTCATTCTTGATTTGATGTCCTCTCATCTCATCTGTCTTACCAAAAATATCTACAATATTTTCCCACACTTCACTAGGTGATGTCAGTCCATCAATATGGAAGAAGAGGTCCCTTGAAATGTTCAGACACAAGAGACCATAGGCCTCATCCCTCCCGTTGTGCCATTTTATTTTCTATGCAGCTGCATTGGGATCTACCTCAATTTCCATAGTGACCCTATATATACCTTTCTCTCTCAATAGTATCTCCATCTCAACTTTCCATTCAAATAAATTAAATGGAGTCAAGATGATCTTCTGAGATTGATCCATAGCTCAGAAACTGTTCCATTCAGTCAGCAGAATATGCTCCCAGTCAAGATGTTGAACCTGCAATAGCAATATGGAAGGAGATAAATCAATCTACAAAGGCTCTGATACCATGTGGAAATTGAACCTAAGTGAAATAACAATTACACTCACAAAATTGCTAATCAAACATGCAAAATTACCAACAAAGGAGACGGAAATTGGAGCAAAACACTAATTTGTATTGAATAAGTGTACAATATCCAACATTATGAAGTCATAGGCTACTACAATATATAATTACATGAGATATTTGAATGCATAAGGATTCCATCCGAATTAGTAAAAAAGTAGGCTTACTAAATCTAGTCAAATCCCCCATAGGTGGATAAAGCAGTTTCCAAATCCACTTAGAGGCTCACGAATTGGAAAAGTCAAGTAGGAAAGCTAATAAGGGATGGAAAGACAACTGATACATGGTTTTACTAGGAGAAAATAATGGTGGATGATGTGGGAAAAAAACAAGTCAACTACACCTAGTCTTGCTTTCCCTTTTGCCTCATTTCTAAATAAAACAGGTAGCTTTGCAGAAAAAGTAGATATGCACTTTGGAGGATCTGGAATAAAGAAGACATGCTAAATATGGTTTCTAGAAGGTTTTCCAAGTGATTCATGACTCAGTTTTAGCAAGTTTGACTTCTATGACATGCAGAAGACAACTTGCATAGAGTGGAATATAGGAAACTAGGAAAATAAGACAAAAATGAACTAATTAATGTCTAAGGTAGGTAACTATGGGTTGATTATTCTAATACTCATCCTGCCATAGCGCTACATGCACACGTTGAACATATTTCTCAGTTTTCATGTAGAACTCTGTCAAAAAATCACATATCCATACCTTTTTCCATGAAAACAAGGGTCGTATTAGAAAGGGACCTTTAAAAAATGTATATGTAGAAACTAAACGTGTAAGAGGAAAAACATGCAATAATCATTCGTACCTATGACTTCACCAACGCAATATTTTTATTTTCCTTCGTACTATCTGATTGATAGGTTACATACTTGAAGCTCTGCATCTCCACGGTCATACTTCCAAATTGATGCACATTGCTTCCATGAATGCAACAGTTCAAAAGAGAAAACCCACTGCACCTGGAACAATTTCCATAAATACATGATTTTCCATAGTATTTTTGTCCTTCATGCCTTGGACACATGATGTTGATGATATAATCTCTCGATGAATTCAGTGATGATTATGGATTCATTGTAGCCCTGCTCAATGTTAGTATGCAAACACAAAATATATGTTTATATGTGTCATAAAAATATTCATATTATACATGGTATCTACAACAACATGTGTTCCGATAAATACATATACGAATTTACCATGGTTTATATTTCTCAAAGGACCTTTGGCCTAGGTTCAATTGTGTGCGCTAATTTCTGAATCTCTCATAGAGTTTAGTCTGTGTTGTGTTAACGAAGTGTTTGATGTGGGTTTCATGTTCAATAGAACCTTTTCTCAGCTTTAGCACATCTATTTGGTTAGATGAAGGTCTGGTATGATCATGCTAGAAATTTTGTACAAAGTCCTTAACACCATTAATTAGCTTAATATCTCGACAAGGAAACCTACTGACAAAATCCCAACAATATTTTCCACCTGGAGTATGAATATTTTCTCGTCTAACAGAGTACTTCTTAATAGTTTTCTATTTAATTTAAGTATGTGAAAAGTGTGTGAAAGGAGGCGATGTTTCCATTTGGACTTGGTTACAATTGATTCTGATAACACATGATGATCTGCACAAATATCTTTAGTACGAGATGTATTCCCAATCACATTAAAAGCAGATTGGAGATTTCTAACAATATGATTGTTAGCCTCTAAACTTCTAACCATCTTTATGACCAAAATTCTCCTAACAACAACTAAACAATTTGAATTTAACAAACATAGTAATAATTGAAATTTACCTACATCGCCTTTGGATTCAAAATATTCCTTCATTAATTTGCTACATTTCCAATCAATAGTGCATTTTGACAACTTACCTTCAAGGCCTGACAAACAATGTTCATCCACATGGATACATCTAGGATTCATTTTTCATAGACTAGACAATTGAGGTAGGGAAGGAAGACACAAGCTAAGAATCCCAAGGCTTCTTTGTTGTGTTGCTTCATTCACATGTTGGTCCATATTGGAAGTGTGCTCGACATGGTTGTGGTATTCTTGGAGATATTGCAAATTAATAATTGCTCCTAGGTCCAACACTTGATACTCAATGTCTCTCAATATACCTATTTCTTCAAGAGCTTAAACATGGTTCCTTTATGGGTTGTTGGTTGGAAACTGTGTTGCTGTTGGAATTTGAGTTGGGTCCGTTGGATGCAACCACTTCACCTGTGGTTCTAAACAAGAGGTTGTTATGTCATCAACTCCATTAGGATCTATCACAGTATTAGTGGAAAAGTCTGGACCATGTCTCACTCTATCCATTTCCAACCTGGCCTTTTCTCTTACCTCATTTTCCTTTTTCAATGGGAATATTCCTTCTAGTTTTTCTCACTTTGTTATGTAAGTTTCCCATCTCCAATTTTTTATTATTATCAAAACTATGAGGTCTACCAATGCAAAAGAAGCAACAAATAAGGTATTAGTTTTATTATACAAGAAACATGACATGTTCCAACATAATTAACTAAAATATAGATATGTTAGTATGGTAATTATTGGCATTGATACATAAATGATGATTAAAGGTTTCTCTTTATGTTTGAACTAAAGTTTCATTTCTATACTCTATTTGAGTCAAGTAAAGAGAGTCAATTTTGCAGTTATTACAGCTATAGGATTATGAATTCCTTTGTGTTCAAAAAGTATTGGAATTCACAAGAATATGAGTGAAATATTCTTCATTTCCAACACCTTAAGACGAGATGACATTACACATAATATGGAACATTAGTTGTGAGGGAAGACACAAGTTTTTGTTTGGATGTCTTGGGAATAAATTGAATAAATTACACTCATTAAGTTACACTAACTAAAGAGAAAAAATTGACTAATTACACAATGAGGAGGTTGCCAATCCCCCGAAAAAGAAGAAATCATTGAGATAGAGGCATCCCTGTAAATATCAAAGGCATGTTCTGATAAATGTAGCATGAAGAGGAGAGCATGGAAAATTTGTTGAACTATTCAATATGGACCCTATCCCATGATTGCTTCCAAGGTTTTTATACAAATTGAAGAGTCTCAAGAGATAACCTCATCTATNAATGATTATTGGTCTACATTGCATACTTCATCTTGTATAGAGAATATGGACAACTTGGTGAACTATTCAATATGGACCCTCTCCCATGATTGCTTCAAAGGATTTTTTTTTTAAATTTGAAGAGTCTAAAGAGATAACTTCATCTATGAAATAATTGTGTGAAATCAAACTATATTCATGTGCAAATGTATATTATTTAACATTGCATACTTCATCTTGTATGGAGAATATGAGACTTGTTTAGATGTGAAGTTGGGAATTCTTCTTGTGAAATTAATTATTTTCTATGAGAGATATATTGTTGTAGGCATATGATAAAACATAAATCAATGAAATGATCTGAAATCTTGTGAATGAAAACAATTAATTACAATTCACTGGACCTATTCAAAATGATCTATTCTTGCAATGAAAACTTGTAGTTTGAATGTATCCACTAAATTCGAAGACCACTGAATATGTTTGTTAGATTCAAAGAGTGATATTCTATCCAATATATCAAGGAGTGTCCAATTGATGATTGAGTGTGACCCGAATTGCAAAGTTTGGGAGCACAAAACACGCGAATAGTTGTAGAAAACCCGTGAAAATTGGTAGCAACCCAGGGAATCTAGATCTCTATTTTTTTAAACTAGAAACATGTGTGTGCATGTGTATTTATGAGTGCACATGTGTGTATAAGAGAGTTCATACATCCATAAGAGCACACACATATACCAATGCATACACTTATACACACCCTTGCACGTTGTTGCCTAACATTTACAACATTTACTCACTAACGTTTATCCCATTTAATGACGAATGTTCCTCAATAATGTCTTGGTATTCACACATGTACGAATATTTTTACAATATAGTATTCACCACTACCTTCTTCTTAGGACCATGGGTTCCATTATGAGGTATTAGGCTCCTTACCTATTGCTAGTGGAGGGTAAGGGAGGCCTCCAACATTGACCAAGTGTGGGTGTCAAGGTTTAAAAAAGTTTAGTGTCGACCATGGTCAATAACACATGGCCTCAAGCCCTAGCATGACAATAGAGATAATGGCTACCATGGTCATGACAGTAGCAACAATGGCAACCATCGTCAATAAAACATGGTAAATAATGCCATTGTCAATAAAAAAATCCTCCTCCTCCTCCTCCT